>JAODAL010078344.1:0-12948 GCA_025379985.1 Phyllomedusa bahiana
TTGGGAAAGGTTTTACTAAAAGTACAGCAAAAAGCAGCTTTCAAATCTTCTTTAACAATGGTCTTTAAATTTCCCAAATCTTTAAACATAATCAATTTAGGTTTTTGGGGGAAAACAAGTGTTGTATCCAGATGTACTAAGTAGGATATAGGATTCAGATGGAACATTACTGACAGACGGTTTTCATAATGCTTGGTCCTTTGCTCTGATGATAAGGCTTAGTTTTTTCTCCTTTCCCTTTTAGGCACTCACTTTGTCCACCACAATTTGGGCAATCCGGAATCCTTCGCTTTGAATTGCTGTTCTTGGTAACATAGAGGGCACTTACACAGAATGTATATTAAAACGGGCCTCAGCCAGCTTTTTTCCTTTTAACCAATACAGAAAAAAAAAAAACCATAAATCCAAGGGCTATTGGCCTTAACTCAAGATATAAACTTCCATTTTACCCATGATCTGGGAATTCACCCAGACCCCCAAAAACCCACTTTCACCATGCCCGCTGGTTCGGGGCCTACTGCAGTTTTCCCCAAACACCCCCCTTTCCTTATTTCATGGGTTGTCAGAGCCATCTCTCAGCTCTGCTGTTGCCCCCCAACTCCGCGTGAACCCAAAACCTCTGATGCCAAACTGAGCAAAGCTTTAAAAGGGCGAAAAGCCGATAAAGCCGTACGAAATGTGGGGAATGGACCCCACCCAACACTACCAAAAAAATGCATGCAGAAATTAGCTCACCTCTCCTACCTTGTAATCCTATAACTGCACGGAAACCCCCAAAGCAGGAGGCGTTTTAAACAAAATGTGAGACGTAATTCCCACAAAAAAGTAATTAAGAATAAAAAATATTTTAGCTTTATTTAGTCCATCAAAAAAAATTTTCAAACAGGCAACAATTATGGGGAAAAAACACACTTACCTTTTTTCAGAAAACATCCCTTAACAAAGTGGTGACAAAATTAAGTAACACCCCTTTTATACAAAACCCCAAAACAGGTCAAATGACTATTTAAATAAACTAAATAAAACCTAAGTTAATAAAAACAATACTGCACATTTTCAACAAACACATGGAACCAATGCTGAAACATTATGTCATCCCTTTTTTTTTAAAAAATTCGAGTTCTAGTTTTAAGACAAAAATCCACCAAGTTTCCCCTAGAAAGCATTTTTTTACGAAGGTCTCCCCTCTACCTGTTTTAAACTTTTTTCTATGCCTAAAAAAAAAAAAAGATTTAATTTCCCCAAAATGATGTTCCGACGCATCTATTCTAGGATGGGAAATTGTCTAAAAATTTTTTTTGTTTAAGACGGGAGAATACATATTTCCGAACATTCAGTGCAAGTGATTGAAATAATAACTGAAAAAGTATTGCTTAATAAAATGAGAAAAAAAAAAAATTTTCACCTGTAGACGGGGATGTAAAAAATGTAGAATTATTTTTTTTACAGGATATATATCTATCATCGCCACAACAATGAGCCATTTGTATGAACCACTCCCCGAAATTTTTCCTAAATAAACAATCAGGTGAAATATAAACCCCCGGGGGGACCTTTTTTTTAGAACATACTAACTTTCCCTTAATAGGGTTTACATAATTTTTCCCCGTGTGAATAATATGGTAGATTATTTTTGACAAGATCACTACTTGCATTGTTAGTTCCATGGGGGGGTTTTTTTTATTTCCCCCTACAAGAAATTCTCTTTGGAATGGAGGACACCCCAGATTGCCTCTTCCCCCAAAACCTTTTAAATAGTGTCCCTGTTTAAGTTTGCAACTATCTCTCCCCGATTTTTGTCAAAGATCGCATCCTAGAGGCATTTTTTTGATGCGTAGAGTTGACCACAGGTATGTTATCTACACAAGGTAAGGGTGAGATGAAAACGCTGTCAGGATTTTGTTTTCCCCCCTAATTTTCCCAAAAGGGGGAACAAGATAATTTATTAGGAAATCCTTTAATGTAACATCCAAAAAGAAACAAAGGAATCAGACTATTGAAATGTAAAAAAGGTTCATTAAAAATTTAGCAAAATCCCATACATCTCCTGAGGTCCCCCCCACCCGGAGATGATCAATATATCTCCCATACCAACTGATGTGGGGAGGAAAAGGGAAAAGATTCAGAAAAAAGAAAAAAATCCTACCAAGCGAACATATAAATGTTTGCAAGGGAGGGCAAAAATCTTGCCCCCATCAGTGCACCACACCTGGAGAAAAAAACAACCATCAAATGAAAAATAATTATTAGCTAATAAGAACTGAATTCCCATCCCAATAAATTCTTTTTATAATGTTTTGGGAAAACCCAACTTATTTTTTCAAAAACATTACAATACAGAAATAACTTTATCATATGGTATCAAGGGATATAATCCTATGACACCGCATGACACCCAGGAAAACCCTGGGCTCTAAGCTGCCATAAAATAATTGCACCCAAATTTTTGGGGTTTTTTGATAGAACCTGGGGGAAAGTCCACTAAAGGCTGCAATAAAGTAGCCAGCCATTTCCAAAGAGTCTGGGAGCCCTCCCATCATAAGGGGGCTAAAGGAGAAGGAAAAATATTTTTGTGCACCATTGGTAATGAATGAAAATTTGTCACACGTACTTAAAATAATTTTTTGACAAAACTGCTGAAAAGCACCCAAAAAAAAAGGGACCTCAATTTAGACTGAATAGCAATAGTTGGATCACAACAAGGGGGGAATAAGTTTAGAGTCCCGGCAACATTTTCAATGTTTTAACACCTGAATTTAAAAAACAAATCCCCTTTATCTGCCGATGACAACAACAGATCATCATTGTTTTTTAATTCCCTTAATGCAACCCCGTTCATCCCAGTTTAAAATTTGGGTTTTAAAGGGCCTTTCGAAAAACGTAATATTAACTCAAATAGGCCCCTTTCAACTGATTCTTGAAAAGCATCCATACCAATGGGCCTGGATTGCACAGAGATTCCCTCTATTTTTTTGAAAACAGGAGAAGGCTCAACCTCACAAGGGTGCATTTCACTTTGACAGTCTCATTTTAACTGTACCAAAAATCTCTTCAAAAGTAAATAATGTATCAAAATTAGTACAGTTATCATGCTTCTGTTGTGAATTTGGATCATCATTTATTTCAATCCCTTCATTTATAGAAAAATTATTTTTAATTGTGAGTAATCTCGCAAATCTATTAACATTTAAAAGTGTCTTATAAAGATCAACATTTTTCGTCAGTGAAAACCCAAGACCCTTGTTCAAAAGGGATTCCTGTGCCTCAGTAATAATATAGCTCGACAAATTCACCACTGAACTATCCTTCGATTAATTTACTAAGAACAAGCCTCTCATTTGCGATTCCTTAACTGCCACGGTTTTTCTGTTGTGTTTGTGGCCACCTCTCAGATTGCATTTTATTTTATGAAGGACCTGTTCTCATGTTGTGATATCTCCTCTGTTTATTAGCCGAATCCAATGAATCTGTGGTTGAAACATCTGAGGTGTCCTCAGAGGTAGACTGAGATAATGTCTCCCCTGTTAAATCAAGACTAATTGTTCCTGGAATTCCAGGTACTTTTACTGCCTTGCTGTTTCAAAATTGAAGGGTTACGTTTCACCATATACCATTTATATACTGTTCCTTTTTCATAATCATGTGTCTCTTACAAATTTCCTTTTTTTATATTGTATAATTTGATCCTCCATTTTCTACAAATTTTTCAGCATTTTATCATTGAGTTCCTTAGAGTAGAGTTGAGTCTTGTATTAATGACATTTAAAGTGTAACCTTTAAATCTGATTAGTAGTCCCATGTTTTTTAGGGAGCAGTCGCTAAGGATCGAATTCCACTTTTCCTCGAAGGCATCACCATAGGCTGTACTGGCATATTTTTTTTAATTCTTAAGCCTCTTGGTATCATCTTTTTATCAACATACGATTGCAGTGTTGTCTGATCTCACTATAATTTCAATTCATTTATGGACAGTTGCTCTATTTTATGCATAGTCTCAGTTAGAGCACCACTCCAGCTCTGACAAAGCCAGTTTAGCTCCAATAGCTGCATTGGAGATATAGAAATTTCAAGTGTCAATAACCTACTGACCCAAAATTGGCTTCTCCACCAAGGCTAGGCACCTTGATCTGTATCCTGCAGGTCTCCTGCTGCAAACAATCTAGTGGCAGAGGCATGTGAACACCTGAGGTTGCTCTGCCACACCCACTCACAGCACATTCATTTTTGGCCAAAGAAGTATCTATTATATACCTATTTAGAGGTATAGTCTTTAAACGTACTAGACATCAAGTTCTACAAATCTTTAAAGTATATATTATTATTTTATATGTTTTGGTGCTAGAACAGCTTGGACATTTTAAGATTTTTCACAGTAGCTAGATACAATTTTAAATTCTATAAACAATATATACAAAGTCACCATAAACCACAAACATTATGAGTGGGTCATCAAAAAGAAGCATATAAATATAAAATTGACAGCAAATTGTTTAAAACTGGAATTGTTACAGAAACAATACCTGAGGCACTCAGATTACAGTTTCTAGAAGTGCTACTGAATCACTTAATATTTATAAGAAGCTATCTTATTCCTATTTTACCAGAGGCATTCCTTTTGCATAATATTAGTAATGAAATCTCATTGTATAACCAATGAACAAGTTTAATCATAGTATAACTTCTTAGCAGCTGAAATGAGGAAACAACAGTGTGAGCTGAAATATCCCAAAAATATTTATAGGAAATGAGAACAGCAATAAAATAGTGTGACCTTAACTAAATCAATAGAAATAAACCAATACATTAAATCTATATAACATAGATGCTCTTTTCATGGACTCTTTAGGCTATGTTCACACGGCATAATTGCAGGGCACTCCCATAACTTAGTCCATTTAAAAAACTTTATCCCTTAAAGTATTCAGGAAGTCCGTTAACCTTCTAGGTGTTTCACAGGAAACACAGTAAATGTTAAAGAGGGTTTTCTCATCACAGTGATTAGCTTTAACCATACAGACAAAGGTAAATAAAGGACATTAACAAATACATTGCTGTTTTGATTTTGCTTTGTTTTGGAGATAAAGAAGATTTTATCTACTGTTTGTGTACACTAGGTTACTGACCATCCCTCTCTGCTCTGTTTCCTTAAGCAACACATCTATATGTAGGTGTAGACTGTTATTTGGGTGCATGGCAGTGAAGGAACACTACTTGGCTTTTGGAACACAAATTTTGTTGGGTGCCATGTTCTATTTGCAAAGTCCCTAAAGTACCAGTACAGGTAAAACTTTCTCAAAGTCTCCCCCTTTGAGAAACAGCATCCCTCAGGAAATGCATCGAGGGGTATATTGGATGTTTTAGGCCCACAGGCATTTCACAGTAAGCATTGGGCTATTAAAATGGAAAAAAAAACAGATTGAGGGAATGGGTGCTACCATTGTGCTCTCATGTTACACAACAGCACGCACACAATAACACAACTGGAAACAGAGAAATTTAAAGGGGTGTTCCTATCAAAATAGTTAGTTTAAACATGGTAAAAAGTAAAAGTAAATAAAGATTATTACCAAATAAATTGACATTATGATTTTGTTAGAGCAGCTTTTATCTTGTTTCCAGAAGATTTATAGGCGGCTTAACACCTCTGTCTGCTCTAGCAGACTGGGCCAGGATAGTGACCTCACTCCCTCCTGTTTCTAACACTGGAGTTTGTTTACTTAAGTTAATGAAAAGTTTTAAACCTTAGAGTTATGTAGCCTTGTGCGCTACAGATTATAAATCTTCAGCACTCATCTCATTGTAAAAGGAATAGTTAAGAAAAGCAGAGCTGATATGCCAATCATTGCTCTAAAGCTATCCACAGCAAAACTAGGAAGTGTGAGTCTGAAGCTGGCTGTAAAGAGCAGTATCCATGAAACAGCTTGATGAAAAAAAAAAAAAAAAAACAACTTTATTGTGATCAAACCTTATTAAAGTGCACTCCTTGTACCTTCTCAACCACACTGGAGACTTAATTACTAACAAATGTACTTAGGGTTGCCTTTTGCAAAAGCTTACTAAAACATACTAAGGGATTCCTGTTACGGGTGTCCCAGTTACCCCCGTGTTGGGTCGCAGGCACACCCGCACCTCGGCAGCATCCCCAGCTGCGGCCCACAGCTCTGACATCCACTTACCTCGCCATGCTCCTGGTCTCGTCCCGGTGCGTGCTCCTGCTGCAAATTTAAAGGGACAGCGCGCCGGTGATTAGTCCCACCGGGCGCTGACCCTATTTAAGCCCTGCCTCTTTCTTAGCACCTTGCCTTGAGAGGAAACGTTCCCGAGTATCTTGTCTACTGTGTTCCGTACCTTCTGCTTCCATCCCTTGACCACGAACCATTGCCGCCTGTCCTGACCTTCCGCCTGTCCCCGACTACGAACCATTGCCGCCTGTCTTGACCTTCTGCCTGTCCCCAACTACGAGCCTGCTTCACGATTCTGTACCGCACAACACCTCGGCTGCCAACGCAAGCAAGTCACGTTAGGGGTAGCAACCTGGTAGCAATCCGCAGCAGCAAGTCCATCCCGATTTGCGGCGGGCTTTGGTGAAAACCAGACCTACTTATATTCCGCTCCCTGGCGTGGCTAACACCATCGCTTGTGTTGGTCCAGAGGATTCACTTCCACTGACCGTTACAATTCCTTTTTATGCCAAAACACAATATAGTGGCAGCCATACATATGCTAGTTTCTTTATCATTTAAAAAAAATCAATAGTATGCCCGTTAAATTATACCTAAATAACTAAACCTAAATCCAGTAATAACCTCTAAATATTGGATATAATAATACACGTAACAATATATACTTTAAAACTATATAGTTATTTGGTGAGTAGCGAACAGAAAAAAAAAAAAAAAATTCTGTGTTTTTTTTTCCTGATCTCCTAAGATTAAAAGGGTTTCCCCCAGCTAAAGGAAAAAAAAAAAAAAAAGCAAAGATTACTCACCTGTTTAAGCCACTGCTGCTCCAAAGCTAATACTCTGGTGGTCCTGCCTACCTCTGTTTATTCCTCGCTATCATCACTAAGACCAGAGATAAGCTGTAGGGCATATGCATGTATGGCATGTCATTGCTCTAGAAAAACTAATTTACATAGTATGAACAGCTGAAAAAAGATATATGTCCATCCAGTCCTGCTTATTATTCTATATTGTTAGAATGTAACCAAGACGGTGGGTATCACTGAACATCACCACTGGAGCTGCAAGTGATTAAACAGTATTTTTATTTTTTTAATGTATTACTTTTCCTGCAGCTGCTGCAATTTCTTCAACTCTCAATCATTTTTAATTTATAAAAACTTAAAATGAAATAACTACAATTTATCCTGCAAAAAGTCTTTTATATTATATTTATATTTTGATTTTATGCGGAAGCTTAAAGGCACCATGCAGGGCTGTGGATATAATTAATGTGAGTATGTACAGTGGAAGTTTAGTACCACTAAAATCTAATGAACCAATCCAACAACTAAGCAGGAAATTACTTGATTACACTGGTAATCTAGTTATGGTCACCACTATTCTTTTAGATAAGCTGAGTATTAAGTAAAAACATATCTAAAATGAATACTCACACTTACTAGTCGAGAATTATAATTTTGGTTTAAAATCAGAAACCACTCAGTGACACATATGTATTAATGGGAGATCTAAATAAGAGAAAGCAGATACTTTTCACTTTAAAGTTTCCTTAAACAAGATTTTTTGCTAATGTTGTTTTTATTCAGCTGAAGTGCTGCATCCAGTTATTGCTAGCTAAAAGTCTACAGCAAAATATTGTAAAGTCTACATACACAGCACTTTGGTTTGTGTCATTTTAGTATTGTTTTGGGGGTAAGTGCCATTTATATCAAAACAAAGCATGCTAGAATTATGGTGTTTTTCTGCACATTCTTTACAGAATTTCCAAAGCACCAGGAGAAAATACATTTACAAAATGATACACATTTCGAATTGCTACTCAAAACGTCATAAAATATTTCAGACTTTAAGGGGATATGTATAAACTGTCTAGATCTAAAATTTTCTTTGTTGCCCATAGCAATCAATTGCCCCTTTCATTGTTTCATTGTTTCAGAGCACTATATGAAATGAAAGGCGAGCTCTGATTGGTTGCTGTGAACAACAAAGAAATTCTTAGACCTAGACAGTTTTTGCATGCATTTTAACCTCTTAGTGGATCTGGATGTGACTGTACGCCAAGACAGAACTAAAAGGGTATGGAGCAGGTACAGAGGCATCTGAATTATCCAACTAAAAATTAGAGCTACCTCACAAAATATGAACTCTCACATATCTATAACAGAGGGAAAGTAAAATGTTATTGGTCTTAGAAAATGGTGATACCAAGCAATTTTTTAAAGTTCTTTCCTTTCATTTTAGACCCGCAGAATAAAGATTACTTTTCATTTATTTTGCTTTGTTAACCCCATAAAGACTCTCCAAAAATTAAATTTTGTATCCTAAAATAATAGCAGTATAAACTACATATCAGCCCACCAAAAATGAGGTCCATGCAGAGAAAACTAGAAAAGTTATTAGACATTGAATAGAGCTCGGCAACACAAATTTTTACAAATTATAAAAGTTTTTATTTTTATGTTTTTTAAAATAATGAAAACAATTTAGTATTACCAGAACTGGACTAACCCACACATTATACAAAGCATGCCATTTATACCAAATAGTAAACTACTTAAAGACGAAAGCGCCACAGAAATGGTTTCAACTACGTTTATTTTTCATGTTCATTTTAACATGCACATCTAGTGATGAGCGAATACGTCGACTATCGTCATCTGGTTCGATACTCGATATCCGCAATTTCAAGCATTTCGATGTCGAAAAAAGATTATCACCGTGACTAGAGATGGCGAATTGTCAAAAACAAAGGGGAATTTTTTTGAATTTCGGGAAAAACTTGGGTTTGGGAACGAATCGAATTTGGGGACTTCGCGTGAACAAATGTGCTTTTGATTGATAAAATGGCTGCGAGCACAGGGCTTACAGGGGGAAAAAGACTCTGGGAGGAAAAGGGCATAGCCTACATGACATGTGCAAGATAAAGCCAATAAAGGCCCGGGCGGGATTCTGTGACGCACCGCACTATATAAGTTGGGCGAAAGCTAGACCATCCCGCTCTACTGTACATTGGGGGTGTCCGGGCTGCTTAGATACTGATACAAATCTCTTTTTTAACAGCGATTTTTGGAGGGGTCTCATTGCCCAGAACGTTTCTTTTAAACGTTCTTTTTCGATTTTGGGGGGGTATTGGATCTGAAGTCCGTGGCGTCCAGTGCAGCTGATATACTTTTTAATGCTACTGTCCAGCACATTGATTCCAAGGGTGATCTAAGCCAGTTCCGTTGTATTCATTAAAGAAACAGCTTTTTTAACATACAAATCCACTTCATTTTTGGCTGGTCAATTTTTTGGCAATTTACATCCAGGGGTTAATTTAGCGTTGTTTGCTGCTGGGGTGCTAAAAAAAACTGTCTTTTTCCCCGGCAAAAAGACTTTTTTTCCTGTAGCATAATTCAATAACCGAATTTAATTACGTTTTCCCTTGTTGTGTAATGTAAATAAGCCTTTGTAACCGAAAAAGTGGTTTTTTTTGGTTCTTTTGCGCAATTTACTTCCAGGGGTTTTTAAGCTTGTTCTGCTGCTGTGGTGATAAAAAAACCGTTTATTTCCCCGCCAAAAAATAAATTTTTCCTAAAGATAATTCAAAAGGGAAAGGTTAAATTAAAAGTTTTTACTCTTGTTGTGTGTTAAAAATAAAACGCCATGTAACACGCTACAAAGTGGTGTTTTTGGCTGTCTTCTTTTTCCGAAATTTTTCACCCAAAGGGGTTTAACTAATTTTTTTCTGCAGTTGTACTCAAAAAAGGAAACTTTGTTTTTCCCCGCCACAGAAGAAATTCTGTGCAAAAATTTTAAATATCCGAAGTTAATTAACCGTTTGTGCTTTTATTTTCGTAAAATACACAGATTTTTTAAGGGCACATACAAGTAAATTTTTCCTGCCCATTTGTGGAGCGCAATTTATACCAAAAGGTTACCAAGCTTTTACTGGGTTCATTTGGAGTCAAATACAGGGTGTTATTTATCATATACAGTATCTTCACAAACGTGTCTGTACTTTTTAAAAAAAAGTAGGGCAAAAGGGGGCGACTCTTCACCTGGAGGGGGCAGGCACAACTTTCCTGGAGCAGGCCCGGTCGCAGCACAGAAAGGGGACTTTTGCGCAGGGGTCACCGGTGAGGCCACAATCCCGGTGTATCTAGGGGGCCGTGTGTTGTTCAGAAACCCCATAGTTTTTGATGGTTGATAGGTCATCCCTTCCCCCCAAAAGACATCTGACAACCCCAGCCAAGAGTGGGTGGGAACGTCAACACCCCCCTTATTTGGGCAGGCCTGGGGAGAGGCATGGCCCCCTCACCTGTCCCAACCCCCCCCCCTCTTCCCCCCCCCCCCCCCCCCCCCTCTTTGGCTGGGCTCAGCGCCACTATATACGAGGAGAAAAATTTTGAGGGGGCAGTCACAGCTACGGGCAGTGAAGAAATGGGGCCAATATTTCCCTGCTTTTGAGTAGGCGGCAAAAATAAGATGTTGAGGTGGCATGGGAGGTCTGTTGTGAGGGGTCAGCCTCTCTACCAGACCGGTGATAGGCAGCATTTCGAGAAAAACAAATGATGAGATGAAACCCCCGCAGTTTGGGGCCCGGGGAAGCAAGGGCTTTACCCCGTCAGGGGAAGAGGGCGCGCTTGCGTGTAGGCAGCGGGCGCCAGCAAGTGGGTTTTGTGGCCGTGAGTCAGCAGGGTGACAGTTTTGGTGGGAGCCAGGTGGACCCCGGGGGAAAAACCGCTTCGCATGCCAAAAAGTACGGCACAGGGGCTCGCGAGGCAGCGGCGGTAGCAGTCACTAGTGCGGGCGTTGGGGTAAAAAACATCTATCGGCGGTGTGGCAGTTTCTTTGCTAAAATACCGGGGAGCCGAATATGGGGTTTTTTAAAACTGTGGGCAGAAAGTGAAGCGTGGGCCCGGAGTAAAATTGGTACCACCCCTGCCCCTCAACACTGACGCCCTCCCGGGGGCCCCGGGGAAAAAGTGGCTCAGATTTTTGGGGTCCCTCCTGCCGCCGCACAGCGCAGTGGCCGTGGCACGCATGCCCCCTTGCACCAGTCAAGGCTCCCCCCCCTTGCGAAGGGGGCTGTTTCTCTTTTAATCATCTCCCGGTCCAGATGCTCCTGCTGCTGGCTACTCATGGGGCCAGCAGGTTCAGCAAGGCGATTGCAAAAAGACAACAGTATCGTCCAAACCCTCCTAAGGGGAGCAGTTACCGTGCTCCTGCCCAAATGGGTTTGGGGCAGTCCCCCCTTCCAATTTGTGGATCGCACCTTCAGGAAAATGGCTTGTGCCCCAGCCGGGCGGAGTTTCCAAACCGTAATTTCTTTTCCAAAAAGGCATACCAGCACTTCATAAAAGAGACGGGGGCCCCTCGGCTTCGGGGTTTGTTCCCAAAGGGCCCCGGGCAGGGGGACGCGGAAATGTAACTACAGTCAGGGCCGGTAATGTCCTTTACGGCCCCTGGGTGAAAATGTTCTGCCCCGGGACACCCAAAACTTGGACAGGGGACGCCGTTCTCCTCCCCCAAATGTCAAATCGGCTCCGCGCCAAAGTCCCCTCCTCCTCTACCCCACCCCACCCTCATCTCAGCCTCCACAAGTATGCTCCTCTACCAAGTGTGGGAACGGTGTCACGCAGTTCTACACCTTTGCCTCGGGAACGAAGTCACACAGGGGGGAATTGCTCCGCGTCATGCAGCAAGAAAAAGTGTGTGGCTTTTTCGCGCCAAATGCAAATCGCAACCATGGTGCGGAAAAATGGGAGGGGAAATAGTGTCCCCTGCACCGAGGAGGGGTGGTCCCCTGCCCAGCATGGCACTGTGTTCAATCTGGTTCGAAAAAGGGTTTCCCGAAATCTTCCCCCGGGCTTTAGAAGATTCTGAAAATGGCCGGAAACTTGGGATGCACTTACCTTCCACAAAAACCAGGAACCCCCCCCTCGAATTGCAGCGGCAGAACGGCCTCCCCCAAACACCTGATATGCGATGTTTCCACCCGTTGGAATTCCCGCCTGCACATGTTGGACCCACTGATGAACAGAGAAAAGCCATTAACGATTTTTTGAGATCCCGGGGACAGGATACTCCCTATGTAACTTTGATGTCAGCCAGTGGCGCTCAGGTGACACCTGCCGTTTGTTAGGGCCTTGAGGGGGCGATGTTATTTGTCAGTCGCCAGGACAAGGGATGAATAACGTCATTTCACTGCTTCTGTCCTGGAACAGATGCTGAAAAAAACTGTCTGGGCGGGGACTGGAGAGTGGCGAAAAACCCCTCTCGCGGCCAAGAGTCCGGTGGGGGCTGAAATGGAGAGAGGAGGGCATTGGAGCAGAAGCATTGTCGGTAAAAAGAGGGTTTTCTACCCAGGGACAAGAGAGAGGGCAGGAGGGGGGAGGTAGGATGGGTAGGCGGGGCGACCCCCCGCCGTGGGGAAAAGGGGAAAGGGGCAGGGGCCCCCGGAGTCACTTGGAAAAGGCCCGCAGATGCATTTGCCCGGAAATACAGCCCAAATCGCACCCCGGGAGGGGAAAAATTTTGGGGTCTCCCCCTTTTGGCCCTCGCTACCCCTCCCCAAAAAGGGGGCCTTTTTCCCTGCTCGGGGGAGGACAACTCAAATACTATAGGGAAATCCCCGTGTCTTGGCCGCTGCCCAAGTGCGGTCGTCCCCCCTCTGCAGGGGACCGGGGGGTTCCCAGGCTCACATACTACTGCGCGGCTGCTGGGGGGGAAAGGGGGGGGTAAGAGCAGTACCGCTCCATCAGCAGCAACCCAAGTCCCT
>JAODAL010078345.1:0-12948 GCA_025379985.1 Phyllomedusa bahiana
TAAATTTTAAAACCTTTAAATTACCGCATGACGGAAATTTTCGTCCCCATAAAAACCTTGCCGATTTCAACTTTGTCGATAAAAATCGCTCAATACTAGTCACGGATCCAGAGGATGTAGATAACAGGTTATCCTTGGCCACCGTGGGTCAGGAGCGACAGTACAGGAACACCGGACTCCGCCAGGAGGGACTGCACTGGAACACCGGACTCTGTCAGGAGGGAGTGCACAGGAGCACCGGACTCCACCAGGAGGGACTGCACAGGAACACCGGACTCTGCCAGGAGGGACTGCACAGGAACACCGGAATCCGCCAGGAGAGACTGCACAGAAACACCGAACTCTGCCAGGAGGGACTGCACAGGAACACCGGACTCTGCCAGGAGGGACTGCACAGGAACATAGGAACAGGTGTTAACTGTTGCAGCACTGAACAGCATTAGCAAATTCCAACCACCAGGATAGAACACATAATTGCATGCAGGCAGGAGGCAGAGGAATTTGCAGATCTTGAAAATTGGGTGGTTTTATGCTGGGGTGATTCCCCTTTTATAGAGTGAGGGTTGTCTTACAATTAGCGGGTGGAGTTTTTAAAAAATAGATAATTTAATTACATGTTTCATTGTCTTATCCTCTCTCTCACTAGATTGGAATGGAAGAAATTTCTGTACAGCAACAGTAAAGTATAGTATTGGTATCACTACACAGCACTGAGCACAGTATGCACTAGTGTAGGGTGTAGTGTAATCAGGATATGTTAGTGGGTTTCCTTCTACACACTTATAGAACTGTATTTCCCTCTGACACCATCCACCTCATGTATCTGCCCCACTCCCCGCTCCTGGATACACCCTGCAGACATGGTGGATACATCAAACACTAAGGGCATGTCCCCATGGCAGAGGAAAAATACCGGTCGGTTTATCTGACCGTATTTGTCCTGTTTTAGTGCCGTCCCCATGACCGCGGGGGGGGGGGCAGCTTTTCTCCGCAATGAGCGGAGTAAAGCCCTACCCCTTCACATTGACATGCACATATTCCACTCGAAAACCGGATGGAAAAATGTGCATTTTTTTATGTTTTTCGGGCGGCCGGCGGTCTAAAAAACCACCGGGCAGAAAACCTGTGCAGTGGGGACTGCAGCCGGTTTTTCAGATGGTCTGCAAAACCGCAAACCGTCTGAAAAACCAGCCACAAACCTGTGCCGTGGGGACATGCCCTAACAGTGTTATTATCCCTATGTGGTGTTTACAGCTTTCTGGTGTGATGGGGATTGTCAAGAATGTGACAGGAGGAGCAGCCTGAGGACAGGCAGTAGATATGGGCACATGTTACTCTGCTCATAGTGGTAGAAGACACATGTGTTAGGGACAATGATAAGAGAGGAGCAGGAGACATAAGATGAGGATCAGTATGGAGACTGGTGAGAGAGGAGCGGGGACATCATGCAGAGGAGGATCAATATGGACCCTTGTATTTTATGGACGTATATTTCGCCTGCATGTTACCAGAGTTGTATTCTGTTGCTCTTGTGTGCAAATTCACCCATCCTGTATATTAATAGTTGTGCATACAGGTCAGTTATAGAATACAGTGCTTTATATGGGATCTCCATGGTTAGAGCTGGACACTATAGTGATGGGTATGTATCCTCCATGTTAGCAGTGAGCAGGCACATGGTGATGGTCTGATGACTCCATGTCAGCAGGGTATATGGAGGCTGTGGTTCACAGGTCACTAGTCTTCTCTGAAGTATTTAAGTCCCATAGACAGGGATTCTGTACACTTTCTACATGTCATTACATTTTGTTCATGTTGCCTTGTGGTTATTGTCCAGCACACGACTCCTGTTTACACGATTTTAGGTGTTATGTACAGGTGTTAGGTGTTATGTATTTTATGTGTTACTTAAAATAGTGGATATCACTTGTAGAGATTATATGGAGCTTCAGTCTGTGTTCATCATATTAAGTGTGCTCGGGCTTTTGGTTTTGAGAAATTTATTGGAGATTCATATACCGTAATACCGAGTATAACCGACCCCGGTAACCCAAAGGCACTACTTTTCCCAAAAAAAAGGGGGAAAGCTTATTGACTGAGATAAGCCTAGGGTGGAAAATGCAGTGGCTACGGGTGAATTTTAAAAATAAAAAATAGATCCCAAAAAAATTACATAGGCATTAAAAAGTTCCCATAGGCGATTGGCATTTAATGCCCCCCCATAGGAAAAAAGGGCTGGATAGGCAGTTTAGTCTTTGACTAGGCGCAAGTAAATTTGGGTGGGATTTTGTTTTTAAATGGGGAGGGAAACTTTTTTAAAAATTTGTTGTGAAAAAGGGGAAAAGTAGCCCGAAACGCGTCGGTGGGATCAGCCTTTTTTCATGTTTGACCGCTGTTTTCAAGACTATACAATAAAGACCTTTTTCAGAAGCACCGGATTTGGGGTGTGTATTCATTCAGTACTCGCTGAGCGAAGTACAAGCGTACCTACCGGAAGTGCATCCTGCTTTGCTTGGGCCACAGCCACTCGTCTGTCTGAGAACCCTTTTCAAGCAAATAGAAATTGCCCGGGGAAAAATCTAAGGTTTGTGTTTCTTTGTTTTCAGATATTTCTGGGTATTGTTTTTAAGGCTCCATTTCCCTTTCCTTTGAGGATTAGCATTAAGGACGTTTATTTTTTTGCTTGTGAGTTGTTACACATTTACTTAGCAGCGGTACTTATACATGTGTAACAACCATCCCCGCTTATTTTAAGTGCAATTTTACCCATCTGAACATTATGCAACTACCAGCAACTTTGTCTGAGCGTCTGGTCAAATTAGCCCAGGTGTTTGATGGAGGGGAAACACACCTTGGGAATATGGAATTAAAACAAATCGTGGAGGATTTGGAGAAACTAAAAATAAAAGAACTTAAGCTGTGGTGGGATCACCAATCGTTGAACGCTTATTGGGAAAGAAAGATCATCCCCAGGGGTTTACGTCTAAAAAAAACTCCCCTCTTTCAATACAACAGAGGATTTCCTACAGAAATGGAATAATGTATTGACGGACTGTTCCCTCGCCCTAATTAACCTCATTACAGAATATGAAGCAGAAAAATTAAAAGAAATAGAAACACAAGTGAACATAATAGAAACCAAATTGGAGATTTTCAAAGATACACAAGAATATGAAGAGGCACAAAATAAATTAAAGGACACCCTCAATAAATTGCAGAATATCATTATGGAAAATAAAAAGAAAAAATATAATAGAGACACCGAAGATTACAAAAATAATAAGGTTTATACATGGTCCAGGGGAAATCAGTACAACATACCTAAATCCATTTTGAAAAGAAGGTGGTACAAGAGAAATAATAGAACAGTTAGTTTTTCAGATATAGAAAATACGGACAATACAGATTCTGACATAGGAGAAAGAGAGGGATCTAGTAGTGAAGATCTACAACAAGACAACAGTAATACCTCTCAAAAAAACGAAGAAGGACTGGGGAAAAAAGGAGGAGGAGGGGGAAAAGAAACCATAAGGAAATCAACACGGACACCCAGTCGCCCCAAAAGGGGACAAAACAAAAGAAAATAGAAGATACACAAGTGGTCATTCTTACACCAACTATATTGACCACAGCGCAAGTACAAGTACTACAACAAGGACTAAATTTTGCACCTACTTTGGACTTTGATTTGTTTCATACTATTCTTGATTTAAGATTAAATTTGTAGGGCTTTTTGACAGTCAACAAAATATTTTTATGGGGAGGAGAGTGCATGAGAAAGGAAGAATGGGGGAAAAAAAAAACCCACCCCTCCCAGTTATACAAAATTTAAATATGTATACGAATTACAATTTCAGGAACAGTTTGCCCTAAAAACTATACAGGCGACTACAGGAGGAAAGCCTGGATGTTAATGTATGATCAGATATGACAACAGTAGTGTGACCATTCAGCTGGACAGTCGTGAATCCCAATTTTTACCCTATCAAGCGAGAGTCCCGGCTTTGGAAATTTTCCATAAATACAATGGAAAGGGACCTTTTGATTCCTACAAAAATAAGTTTGCCACACAAAAAAAAGAAAAACAAAGTAACTTAAATGAGTCGCTCTCAGCTTTAAAAAGAACTTAAGGAGAACAAAAATCTGGTAATAAAAAAAGCAGATAAGGGGGGGGGGGCGCACGTGTCTTGGATCTGACTGTTTGTTAGCCAGGTTAAGTTCTTGCTGGGTGGACCACATCACTTATCGAAAATTAAGGGAAGACCCTACAGGATATCTTAAGAACACATTGGAAAAACATCTTGATGAGGGAATCAAATTGGGGGCTATAACAGAAAAACAAAAAAGATATTTAATGGTTCATAAGTCCATCTTACCAATATTTATGGGGCCCCAAAATACATAAAAAATGTGTTCCCACCAGGGTAAGACCCATAATTTCTGGCAATGGCTCCTTGACAGAGCGCCTAAGCCCTGGTTGGACAAATATTTAAGCTGGTACAAGGATTACCAGGGTAATAAAAGATTCAAAAGGAAGTCGTTAGGATAATGTCAAAGCAAAAGAATGGTGCCAGGAATAATACTGGATAAGCTGTGATGTAACAAGCCTGTACTCTAGCTGCCACATGAACCTGGTTTGGTGGCAGTTTCTTTTTCCTTAGTTATTATAGTAGTTATTAGCAGGACTACAGGAATTCATCTTGATCACAGTAGTACATCTATTAAAAACAACTACTTTTAAATACCAAGATGATTTTCTACCTACAATTAGTAGGAGCCCCTATGGGAGGCTACTCATCTCCATCGCTGGCCAACCTTTTAATGGGATTGGTGGTAATACAGGTCATCTGTGGACTGTAAAATCCTTTTCTAGATTGTATCCCATGGTTGGGCGCTACCATCGACGGACCTATTGTTTTATTTGGGGTCGCGAGTGTAGCGCTCATCCAGCCATTTTTTGAATTCATTAACAACAGATGAATATAATCTTCGTTTTACAGGCCACATGGATAAAATGGGTTCCCTTTTGGACATTTCTCTTAGGAGATGTACAGAGGGGATGTAATTACTACCAATACAGAAAACCAGGCTGGGCAATTCTCTAATTGAGGGCAAACAGTTGCCACTCCGCAAAACGTTCAGCCATAGCCTAAGGTGATATCTCAGGCGAGATGAACTTGTACCCTTGAAGAATCAGACTATAGGAAGCAGAAATAGAAATAGATCAGAGTTATTACAAAGAGGATACAAAAAATGTCATCTTATAGAAGCAAAGAAAAGTAACGTAAAAAACCCAATCCCAATTGTTGAAATACTATTCCCAAAGACGAAAACAAAGAAAATATACAGAAAAACTCATTTTTCCACAAGCTATAGTAGGAATTATAGAGAAATAAGGTCCGTATTTCTAAAAAAATGTAAATATATTAAACAGGACCTATACTAGCAGATAATTTTGGAAAAGGGAGTTAAATGTGTCCCCAAATGGGGAGAACGATAGGCAATGTAGTTTCACCCAGTATGTTATTCCCAGAAAAACACGACAACATGGTTATCATTAAAAGGATTTTTTGCTTGTGTGGTTTTTCGTTGCAATGTATGCAAAATGAGCAAAAAAACTCAGATTTTGGCAGTACAGTGGTTTGAAAAAAATTATCCTATACGACATTTTTTGAATTGCGATAGTGACCATGTCATGTATATTATTGAATGTAACAGAATGTAACAAGAAGTAACATTGGTTAGCACTTACGCAAATTAAAAATAACGAGCGGCAGTTATAGGCAGGTATAGGTCCCCAGGGAGGTATAGGCAGGCTGTAGGCAGGCCCCCCCCGCTATAGGTCGGATTTTAAAACAAAAAAAAAACCACTTACTGGATCCCCGCTGCTCCGTCTCCCGGGGGCGCGCTTCTCTAGTTCTCGGCACAGGGCGGCGGTGATGTCATCAGGCGCGCACGCAGCTGATGGACACACGCTAGGCCTGTGCCGGAAACTCCGGACAGCCGCCAGTTCTGCGGCAGCCAGGAGTCACACCTGCGTAGCATGGAGCGCTCCGCTGTCTGCTCCGCAGTGGTACCTCCTCTCCTGCATGCGCTCCGGAGGAGTCACATACAGGGGAAGAGATAGCTGACAGCGCACGGGCCATCACAGCGCCCGGAGGCTGTCAGCTGTACTCGGCCTTCAGCTATATGCGCTCCCTGAGGAGCCGCATATAACTGAAGCTCCTGTCGGCGCACGGGCCATCGCAGCACCCGTAAGTGCGACAGCTGACTCGCGTATAAGCCGAGGATGGGATTTTTTCAGCACTTTTTATTCTTGTGTGAAAACTTGACTTATACTCGAGTATATACGGTAATTTAATTAGGTTTTATGTATAGATGTATGTGTACAGTGACTGGTGTATGGGCGGGGGTTGGCTCAGGTGAGCTTCTCTGTTGGTTACATGGCTCCTGGCTGGGGGAATGTTACCAGGAGGTATAGATTTGTTATTCTGAGAATTTTTGGGGCAGAGTGTTCTTTGAGGACAGCCAAAACTTTTTTAGCAAAATGAACTAGAAGGGCTGAACTTTAATTGTGGAGGTTGTTTGGTCTCTTCTGCTCCTGCTTACAACAGATACGATAGAGGATTGGGGGGTCACATTTGGTTTGGGGTAAAGGGCGCGATGTCGGTTGCTGACTATTCAATGTGGAGCAGTCAGATTACTCCTGCACATGGTGAGATGCAGCCGACCTTGGAGTCGACTAATGGTTGCCCCTGACTACATTATATGGCATTATGGATTCTGGTAAGGTCTTAGTTGTCATTGGGCTATTATGGAACTGGGCCGGACTGATAAAAATCAGCCCTGGCACAAGCCCCCAGCAGCCACATACATATGCGCTAAAAATTTCCCTTGTTCTCGCACTCGCCACTTTTAAATAAACTACATATATAGGTGCTTTACATGAGAGCATTTTGGTTGCAATTTTTTGGATTTTTTGGTGTGTTTTTGTGCCAGAAAGGGAGAGGAGTGACAGAGCAGTTATTGCTGTTTACCATTTCTGCACAAAAAAGCATCAAAAAATGCAAAAAAAAAACGCTCTGTTTGAGAGCCCCTCTTACACACAAGCAAGGAAGAAGAAAGAACAGTGGTGCAGAGAAATGCCTATCACAGAGTCTGGTGTGCGCTTCGCTTTACCAATCTGGGACAAGCCCACACTGACATACACAAGCAGCAAATATCCTACAACCCACCAATCAATCACAGTTGTTAAGGTCACCATCACATGAATACAGCACTGAGTCAACATAGAAGTAAAATGACCCTGACATCAGTGTAATCAACAGGCTGGGGCCGCCGTTAGGGCAGTACAAAAACCACTACTGCGTACGGGGCCGCGGACTGTGAAGCAAAGGGGGGGCCCTCCGCCGCCGGCAAGGTACGCCACTTGCTTCAACAATAATGATTAATGTAGGTGAGCGCAGGCTCTGCGCCCCTGTGTGTGACTGGGCGGGGCCATGGCGCTGCTGAGGGGTTGCCGCTGCGAGTCGCGACTGCGCTATAATAATGCTTCATTAAGTATCTTAACTTACTATATCTTCAGCGTGCTGGCGCGCGGCAACTTGTGTCTGGGTAGACGGCGGCCCTCCTCCTTATCTGGCCGCGAGGTTGACAAACAAACTCAGTGACAGTGAGGACGCCCCGTGGGCGGGTCCTCACTGATTCGAATAATCATGCCTCCCGCGCACGGCCAGGAGGAGGGGCGCCGCCGGGGCTACTCAGAACAAGCTTGTCGACGGCAGCACGTGAACATACTAGTAGTTAGATACTTAATGAAGCCATTATTATAGCGCAGCGCGACTCGCTGCGGCGCCCCCCCTCAGCATGGCTGGCCTAAATGTCGTGGGGCCAACTCAGCGGCCCCTAATTGTCGGGTGGGGCCCACATAAGGCCCTATGACGTTTGGGCCCCCCACACTAGGCCCCTAAATGACGTGGGGGCCCCCACATAAGGCCCCTAAATGATGCGGGGCCCCACATAAGGCCCCTAAATGATGCGGGGCCCCACATAAGGCCCCTAAATGATGCGGGGCCCCACATAAGGCCCCTAAATGATGCGGGGCCCCCACATAAGGCCCTAAAAGATGTGGGGCCCCCACCATAAGGCCCTAAATGTCGTGGGGCCCAACTAAGTCCCTGGAATGTCTGGGGCCCTCCGCACAAGGCCCCTGAGTTTTGTGGGGCCCTGCACAAGTCCCCTGAGTTTTGGTAGGGCCCGCTAAAGCCTCTGAGTATTGTGGGACCTTGCTCAGGGAACCCTGAGTATTGTGGGACCTTTGTCAGGGCCCCTGAGTATTGTGGGACCTTGCTCAGGGCCCTGAGTATTGTGGGACCCTGCTCTAGGCATGAGTATTGTGGGGCCCACACGGCTGTGGGAAACATGTGTGGGGCTGCAAGCGGTTGTCCGGGTGAGACCACCTCAAGTTTCCTCCATGTGGGGCCCCACTCCAAGTTTCCCTTACCTACGAAGGCCTTTTACCTAGCTACCCACTTTCAGGGACCCACTATCTACTTACGACGGGGTGGTCCTATAAACAACTACAGGCACGCAAAGGGTAATTATTACTCTTCGGGGGAACTATGGATGGGGAGTTGTTAGGGGGGGGGTGTGTACGTTGGGGTCTATGAGTCTCAGGTGTGTGATGTTGTGATTTCTGCTGAGGACGATGGGTGTGTCAGGACCGGATGGAAAAGAAAAGGGAAAGTGAACGGATTATCAGACGACGTCCACCTATGAGTCACTAAAGTAAACTGTACTGTGTGCACTTGTATCTACCACTATGGGACACATGTATAGAAAACTGTCTAGGAGTTTTCTTTGTTGTCCTAGCAACCAAATCAGAAGGCCCCTTTACGTGCTTGAAAGAATGAAACGAGCGCTCGGATTGGTTGCTATGGGAGCAAAGAATGTCTTAGTCTTAGACCTGTTTTCATAAATGTCCCCTATTAATGGTCTGTGTTGGTGGGGAATTTGTGTATTATTGTATAAATTTATATTCCGTAACAGTATCGTGGCATTATTCCTGCATCCTGGAGTTATGTGGTGATGATGTGCATATTTACTTGTTCTTTGATATTGTGGTACTGGGAATATAGGCTTTAGTATGCTGGTTTTGTCAGTAATCCTCATCCTCCCAGTCACGGCACATATGTTGGGTCATGCTTGCGTGAAAATGCAGCTATACTACAGGTCGATTATAAAAATGTGGTTTCTAACAGACATTTGTTCTTCACAATTGTCAAGAGTGGCTCAGGGTGCTGGTGCTGTCAGAAACAGGAATAGTAGGACACTTTTAATGGGACACTATTGACAAAATGACTTGTTTTGTTGCAAGATCTTTAACATAGCTAGCAATCCCTGTAGTGAGACAACCCATTTAAATAAATTTTAAAAAAAAGAGGAAATCAGAAGTGTGGTGGTTCGTATTCCATCTATTTTAAAAAATTTGTTTTCTAGAATTAAACTACTAAAAAACTAGCATGTAAAAAAAAAAGCTGATAACAATAATTCCTATGTATTGTACATGAAGGTACAGGAAGCCTTTGAAAGATGGTTAGGTTACCTAGGGACAGGTATATCAATTGTCCAGTTCTACTAAAATGGTGTGTTGAAAAGACTCCTTTTTCCGGCACTTTTTAATCTGTAGGTATGCAGGTTTAAGGTGTCATAGGGTCACAGGTATAGTCAAGGTCCAGTTCAACCTAATATGGTGGTTGAAAGTCTCCTTATATTTCCGACAGTTTTTAAATCTGGTGGGAAGATAGGTTTTAAGGGTCATGCTCCGTTCCAGGACTGGATGTCAATGTCAGGTTAAATATTACTGCCTTCTGGCACTTTTTTTTGTGGGTCATGCAGGTTTAAGGATCATGCGGTGGTACACGACAGGGAGATAGTGAATGGCCTGTGACTTTATTTTCTGTGACTTTTATACCTAATTGTGTGGCCTAAGATGTAACACGTATCCATTTGACTGTTGTGGAATGTTGAATTTCAGTTCTCAGCCTGTTTGGTGTATGAATGAAGGTGTTTTTCTCTCACATGACTTTAATGGTCATGGCGATAATCTATTATTGACTATCGGAAAGCATATTGATAATTGACGATATCGGACTATTGACCGATGATGTTAGTCGACGGAATCGTCATCACTAGTAGCAATCTAACAAACTTCTTAAACACTCTGGACATCCTGGGTTATAAGGAAAGGAAAAAATCCAGAGCCCGTTCCCCTAGGAAATCCGGGAATGCCTGAGGTGGATTTCTGCCTTGGGCACCTTATTAATTATTGCTAGTGTATCCTTCGTCAAGGAATGATGTGAAAAAGGTATGTGCCGATTAACTCTTGTGTAAAATCAGCATGTTCTGAACAATGATGCTAATTTTACACAGGGTACAGTGTAAAAAAATGTACCACTTGTGTTTGGATGCTGATTCGGGGCATGGAATCCATGCTCAGAGATCCAGCGTCCTATATTGGACATGTGAACACCCAACTGCTTTATTGGTGAAAAAAAAATCCAGCAGAAAAACATTAATGTGCATAATAATAAGTAAAGGAAGAAATAATGAGTTGTGCACATATCGACTGAATGAAACTTGCCTGATATGACCGACTTTTTTTGGTTCTCGTGTCGCCTTTTAGGGGCGTTGTCTATGCCATTTCACCAAACTAGGAAAATTATGAAATCATCATGCAACAAAGTTTCTCAGGTCATAGATGATATTCATGCAATTTTCTAAGTGGTGAGGATCAGTCACTTTTTTGGACACTGGCTGTTTCGTCTTACGGCGTGACACATTTACTAAACATAAGCATTGAACTATATGTGGCTCAGCACTGCTAGACAATTTCCATTGGACAGTTTCCATGCATCTGGGATTATTGTATACCTATTAGTAAGTTTGGGCTGCTGTTGTTAAAAAAAAAAAACAATATTTACCTTAATTCTGCATCCGTTGATTTATAGGTCAACCTGTTACGGTTCTATTGTTGAGTTCAAGCTGGATGGGGCTGTTGGCTGTCTTTAAAGAAGAAAAACTGTCACATTAGGTTATGCCCCTTTTGCTGGTGAAATCACAAGCTAGTGGAAGACCTGTGTTTCCAGGTCCCTTACTCTGAAAGGTGCAGAAGTTTTAGAGTATTTAATGCTCAATTATGGCACTTTTCAGCAGGAAAAGTTGTCAGCTTAATTATGAGAGATGTTAGGGACCCGCACACTGACATGTTATTCACATGTTTCGAGCTATTCAAAGTAATAGGTAATCAGTAGTTAGGTGGGTGGGGCTAGCCTAGGTAGCGGGGCATGAAGTAAGGACTTCCTTCTTCATAACTCTTTTATGGCTGAAACTGCAATTTGAGATTACATTCTCTAAATTTATAGCACCTTTAACGAATAAGGAACACACGCGGGGCTTTTTTTGGGGGGCAAGCAGCTTAATTCTGTCATAGCTTGTGCTGTCATCAGCAAGGGGGCTTATCTATGTGACTGGTTCTCTTTAAGCACTGCAGTCATTTGATTTGGCTGCAGTGGTATGTGCCAATTTCGGACACCATTCAAGAGTGATTAATTCCAAACGGTGAGTTAAGGAAATGGCAAATGACCACTTCAGCCTTGAGAGTAAAATGTAAGTAGAATAATTAGACAGGCGGTTGGCAGAGTTTTGGGGAAATGGAGTGAGGGGGGAAAGTAAGTTTTGTGTTTTTTCCATTTTTAAAATCAGTAAGTATCATGATTTTGGTTTAAAGAAAAAAGGGGAAGATTTTTAATTTGAACAAAAATGAAAAACCTTAAGGGTAGGTAAACCGCTTTTTGGCAAAAAACCAACCACAATACCCACAAAATTTGCATAACAAAAATTTTCTCCGAAATTGTTGCAGCTTTTGCGGCACGCAGCTGCTGCACCATGGGACCTGGAGAGAGGGGGATGGGGGGTCTTTTTGAACCTTTAATGGGTTTTCCCACAAAGTAAAATTGATTGAATTTAAATTTAAGAAAATAAACTTTTTTCACCTTCATCATTTTTAAATATTATGTACCATTTTTTTTGCTGCTACTTTAATAAACCTTTTTGGGACAGTCATCTCCCGGGGTATGGTCATGATGAAATTCTCAGTCCTGACCCCCAAAAGCACAGATATCATCCCTCTTTGGCCTACGTCAGCTATTCCCTGCCTATTAAAAAAAAAAAATCACTGCGAGGGGTGTTAAACCAGGGGCGTTTTTTTATATTTCCCTTTTTATTCCTAAGTAATTTTCCAAACAGTAAATAAATAAAAGGTTTTTGAAAACCTCAATGAGGGATGTGCATTTAAGAAAAAAAAAATACACGTTTTTATTCTGAGGGGTTGAAATAGGGCCCCTTTGTGAAAGCAGAAGTGCTAATGTTTATCTGCATTTTTACTCAAGGGTCTTTACATAAACAACCTTTGGGCTGAGTGAGCACACTGTGAGGGAAAAGGGAAAGGTGATTTCAAGCCCGCGGGGGAAATGATATGCTCATGCAAACAAAACGCCCCCCTTTTGAACACATGAGGTGAAGCAGGACAAACAGGCAGAAATTTCCTTTTTTAAATAAACCCCTTTTAAAAAATAAAAATCCAGGCCCAAACTAACAGACTTAAAAAAATACCCTGAGTTTTCACTGGAAAAATAGCTTTCCTGGTTTTTTGTATCTCACTCACTTAACAATGCATTTTACTTCTTTTTTAGTTTTTTGCTGAAATTTTAATATTTTTTTAAGCAGCTTTGTCTTCATTTTTTCCTCTGCATATTTTTAACAAGAGCCTATTTTTTTTCTTAGTACAGTTGCCCTTTGTCTGATATTTTTTTAACCTCAGTTAGACCTTTAATGCATCCAAATAATGTAGTTACTGTGAATGAGAATATGTTTGTTTTGAAAACACAA
>JAODAL010078346.1:0-12948 GCA_025379985.1 Phyllomedusa bahiana
CTCCCCCCCTTTGATTCTGATTGGTCAATAGTTCTCCATAGGTTTTAATGGTTCACTCTCGCTCCTATTCTGATTGGCTGGTTTCTGCCGACCAATTAGAATAGCTTTCAGAATTTGAATTACTGTATTTCCCGCTAATTTCCTATATCCTAATTCTTGAATGAGGATATTGGAAAGTGATTTTGTTTTATTTATTTTTTATTTGTAAGGTTTCAGCTCTTTTTCTGACAATGTTGAACGCCTTTATAAAGGCGATTTTTGATTCATACACCGCACTGACATGTGGAATGATTTCTCGCTGTTCTCCTGCCTGTCTCGCATCGGAACAGATTTTCGGCGCAGTCCCGCACAGCGCCCATGTTCCCGCACTGCGCCCATGTCCCCGCACTGTGCCCCACACACTGGCGAGGCGCAGGGAACTTTTCCCCTCATGTACGAGTGCACCTCCTCGGACGGCGAATCTTCGGCGCAGCGCCGCACTGCGCCCATGTCCCCGCACTGCGCCTAACACACTGGCGAGGCGCGGCGGACTTTTCCCCGCATGTATGAGTGCACTACCTCCGGCGGCGAATCTCAGGCGCAGCGCCACACTGCGCCAAAGTCCCGCACTGCGCCTAACACACTGGCGAGGCGCAGCGGACTATACATAGGATGTATGAGTGCGCCCCGGCCCCGACATAAATCAGGCGCAGATTTCGCCGGAAAACTAGCGGAAAAGCGCGCCCCGACCCGGCAAGCTTCATACATGTCACCAAAAGTTCACATAAAACTTGGTTGCATCACTGTAGATTCTATAGGTATGGTTCCCACCCCTGCAGAGTGTGCAGATATGCATTTCCGTGTAAAATATTTTGTGATTCTCAATCTAGAAATTGTTTTAATACTCAGCAATATATAATTGTAATTGTGTATTGATATTATACATAGCTAAATGGAATACCTACAACCTTTCATATGTTGGTTCAACCACAAGAAAATTAAAAATTAGAATCCTTGAACATCTCAATGATATGAATAGTACTTCCACACATTTAAAATCCAATGTGGCCAAACATTTTATAGCACATCACAATAGTGATGAGCGATTGTGTCAACTATCATTATCGATACGATAGTCGATATCGGCAATTATCATGACGGTATCCGATAGTCGATAACAGATTATCGCCGATGACCATTAAAGTCTATGTGAGAGGAACAACAGCTTCATTCTTACACCCAAACAGGGGTGGAGAAGCTGGAATTAACATCCACAACAGTAAACTGGATATGTGCTACATCTTAGGCAAGACAATTAGGCAACAAGAGTCACAGAAAAAAAGTCACAGGCTATTCACTATCCCTGTCCTGTACCACAGCATGACCCTTAAACCTGCATGACCCACAAATTAAAAAGTGCCAGAAGGCAGTCTTATTTGAACCATCATTTTACTTGAACTGGACATTGACTATGCCTGTCCTGGACTGCAGCATGACCCCAAAACCTATCTGACCCACAGATTAAAAAGTGCCGGAAAATGGAGTCTTTAAACCACCATTTTGGTTTAACTGGACATTGACTATGCCTGTCCTAGACCGCAGCATGACCCTTAAACCTGCCTGACCCACAGATTAAAAAGTGCTGGAAAAAGGAGTCTTTCAACCACCATGTTAGTTGAACTGGACATTGACTATACCTGTCCTGTACTACAACATGACCCGAAAACCTGCATGACCCACAGATTAAAAAGTGCCTGAAAAAGGAGTCTTTGAATCACCATTTTAGTTGAACTGGACATTAACTATCTCTGTTCTGGACCGCAGCATGACCATCAAACCTGCATTACCCACAGATTAAAAAGTGCCAGAAGAAAGTAGTCTTTGAAGCAGTATTTTAGTGAAATGAACATTGACTATCCATATCCTGTAGCGCAGCATGACCCAAAAAACCCGCACAGGTGCCCTTTTGAACCATCAGCAGAAAATTTCACAATAAGAAATAAACTATATTAAAAACAACTCGTTTTCCAATACTGCTGCTGCCAGAGCTACTTGCCATTCTACTGGTAACATTGTTCTACCGTGACATTAGAATGTGAAACAAACGAAACAGATGTCCCCAGTAGGTCAACGAGGCCTGTCTGAAAATCCTGCATTCTGTCAAGTGGGTTGAAGGAAATTACTAATCAAGTCGGGTGAGGCTGTAAACGTGGATCACGCAGGTTCAGCTGGCAGGGCCGGACCTACAGTGGGTGTGGTGAGAGCCAGGGCTGGTGTTCGTCATCTATTAACACGCAGGTTCAGCTAGCAGGGCCAGAGTTACAGTGGGTTCAGTGAGAGTCAGGGTTGGTGTTCGTCATCTTTTTACACGTAGGTTCAGCTAGCAGGGCCCGAGTTACAGTGGGTGCGGTGAGAGCCCAGGCTGGCGTCCGTCATCCATTAACACGGCAAAATTTCCCTTATAACGCAGAAACGAAAACAGTCGTGCTGAAGCAAAGTGCGGAAGCGGAAGTGTGAGCTAAGACCTCCAGCCTTCCTCAGTACACAGTCAAGACCTGGGTACCGCTTGAGAAATTTCTGCCTCTACGAGAGCTCTTGCCCCTCCGTATGAGTGCGGACCAATTGAGCATCACTTGGAAATACTGGTGGTTGACGCTCCTGTTTCACCCAGTTGCCCTTTTTCTTGGCATTCTTTTTCTCATTTTACTCAACATGTTGGAGGAAATTGTCTTTGTTCTTGGGGTGGCAAATGTGCTCCATACAACATGTCCTCAGAATAATCTACCTCTGTTCAAGTCTTCCTGTACCTCCCTTGTACAATTCAGAGGAATATTTGTATCGGCTATTTTGTACATACAATTTTTTTGTAGTTTAATTCTAGAAAAGACATTTTTAAAATAGGATGGAATCCCACCACGTCTTTGTTTCTCTTTTTTTTAATTGTATTAAACGGGTTGTCTCACTACAGGGATTGCTAGCTATGTTAAAGATCTTGCAAAAACAAGTCATTTTGAAATTTGTGTCCCCTTAACAGTGTCCTACCAAACCCTGTTTTTGACAGCAAACCCTGCCCCCTAAAAATTCAAAACATGACCCTTCAGCCACTATTGACAATTGTGAAAAACAAATGTCTGTTAGAAACCACATTATTTACAATAGGACCTGTAATATAGCTGCATTTCACAGCAGCATGACACAAAAAAATTATGAAAATGACTTCTCAGCCACTGTTAAAAATTGTGAGGGATTAATGTCACTTAGAAGCCACATTTCTGTTCCAAAGAACCTCGATTATAGCTGTATCTCACAGCACCATGACCCCAAAACCATTGACAGTGCAAAAAATTTTAAAGATTAAGTGAGTAAATGGAATATGTTTTTTTCATGAAACCGTGTACAATTGGTGTCTTTTACAGTCTCCTCACCGCAAAACCAGCAAAATTACCTTTTGGGAACTGAGAATAAAAATTGCAGTAAGAAATGATCATTAACATTTTTTTTTCAAGAGGACCATTTCTGTTTGAAGAGGAATGTGAAGTAGACCGGCAACTAATCGGTGATCTCAGCAACTGGAGCCACAACATCATCAGAGATCCATGGCTGATTCATCTTGATGAATGTCAAATGATCAACATTATCTGTGGAAAGCCGGATGCGTTTGTCTGTAATGACTCCTCCAGCTGTGCTGAAGGTCCGCTCAGATATGACGCTGGCTGCTGGGCAGGACAACACCACTATGGCGTGGCGAGCGAGCTTTGGCCATTCATCCATTTTGGATACATCAGTGTTGAGACGTGAATAGTCGTGCACCATGATCTTAAGCCGGTCTATGTGTGTTGTATGTGTGCCCTGCATTACATGCGTTGGGTGAGGTGTTAAATAAGGATTGCCAGAGGTCACCCATTAGGCTTCTGCCACAATGCCTGCTGCTGTTGCGGCTACTTGGCACTCTACTGCTGTCATGTTGCTGACGTTGGTCCACCGTGACATTTGAAGAGCCTGAAGCAGACGCAAAAGATGTCTCCAGTTGATCAATCAGCACGGTCTCCAATTCCTGCATTTTACTCTCTATTTGGGTGGGTGGAAGTAAAGTGCTGAGTTTCGCTTTGCAACGGAGATCAAGGAGGGTGGCCACTCAGTAACTGTTGTTCAGTTTGATCGCCTTAATGCGAGGATGATGTTGGAGGAAATGGAGCATCCAAGCACTCATGTGAGAGATGGAGCCTTGATTTCCAAAGCCTCTGGGTCATGAGGCACTAGCAAACTGATCTTCCTCATCTTCCTCCTCCACATCAAATTAGTGCCAACCTCTTTCCAGGGAAGGGACATCGGTAACATCGGTGTCCAGGAATACCTCCTCCTTCTCCTCCTCTGCTTCCTTCGCCTCAACTTCAATACAGCCCTGAGTTGTCGCAGATGCTGTACCCTGAGAGCTGAGGTGCCGCCTTGCACTAGCCATGGACCCCGAACCACTGCCTAATGAAGACCGATAAAGTTGTGAAACTGTCGGGCCTTCTGGATTCGACGGAGAGAAAGGCTCTGTGTCCGCATCTGTGTCCGTCTCCTCCTCCGTCGCTGGTGGGATCTGCTGTTTCAGAGTGTCCAACGATCGTTCCAGAACTAAGATCACCACAATGCTCATGCTGACAAGGGCATTGTCCGCACTGACCATTTTGGTGGTTTCTTCAAAACTGGCAAGGATGGTGCAGAGCTCTTTCACCTGCCTCCACTCTCGGTGGCTCAACACCCCGAGGTCCGCACCGCTGCTTGTCAGGCCATGTGTCACTTCGTACTGCGTAATGGCATTGTGCTGCTGCCACAATCGCTGGAGCATATGGAGGGTGGAAGTTCAGCATGTTGCCACGTCAACAATGAGACGGTTGATGGTGAGGCCGAGTTGACGCTGCAACGCAGCCAGGCAGGACAAAGCAGGGTGCAAACATTGGAAGTGTGAGCTCAGACCTCGAGCCTTCCTTAGCAGGCAGTCCAGGCCTGGGAAGTGCTTTAGAAATTTCTGTACGACGAGGTTCATGACGTGTGCCAGGCAAGGGATGTGCCCCAAAGCCTACCGATCTTAAAGGGGCGGCCAGGAGATTTTGACCGTTATTGCAGACCACCTTGCCTGGCACAAGGTTCTTGTCACCCAGCCAGCGATCAGTCTCGTTGTGAAGAGTCGTCCACAGCTCCTGACCTGTGTGTTGACAGTCTCCAAGACAGATTAATTTCAACATAGCCTGGTTTCTATGGGCACGTGATGCTACCAGTGGACTTTGGGGGAAAGAACCCTGCACCATCCCTGCGGTTATGAAGAGCGTGCGCCGAGCCTGAGAGTCACCATTACCACCAGAGAAATCCACCCAGCTCACCCAGTAAGCTGTCACAGAGATATGGCGGCCTTGGCCGTGCTTACTAGTCCATGTATCAGTGTTCAGATGGACTTTGCCGGGCACAGATGCAGACAACGCACTTGAAATTTTAGATGACACATGGCTGGCTAGGGCAGGGACGGCTTCTCTGGCAAAGAAATGCCTGTTCGGCATCTGGTATTGGGGGCAGGCACGGGCCACGCCGTGGTGGACCCCATCTGTGTCCACCAGACGGCACGGCAACAGTTCCACGACAACAGCCTGACACTGCCGACATTCAGGCTTTTGGCTTTGGGAGGGTTTTGGGGGTTAAAGGGTTTTTTCTGCTCCCAAACCTGGTAGACAGAAGGCTGGCTACTAGACTGGCCATGTACGGCGTGCAGGTCGTCAAACTGTGGAAGGAGAAGGGGTGGATGGGTCTCTAGTGGTGCTGGTGGTACTCGGGTGACGGTAGAGGCTGAAGTGGAGGATTATCCTTGATCATGACTCAGAGACATGGGCAGCTGAGGAACGCTTGGTCATAGCGGAGGAGGAGGAGGTGGAGACAGAGTTTGTGACAGTGGTTGAAAGCCCAGGATCGGTGTGGCCGTTTTTCGCCAAGTGTTCCCTCCATTTCAACTCATGCATTCGCTGCATGTGACTAGACATGGTGGGGGTGGTTAAACACCTAAGATTCTTCCCTCTACCTGAGCGTTTCGGCAAAGCCCGGCATTGACATCGCTGGGTGAATCAGAGGCTTGCTCGAAAAAGGCCCAGGCTTGAGAGGTCCTGGACCTTTTCAACGACTATAAGCAAGGAGCGGTGTTTCTGCTGATCGTGGCTGGTGGAATAATCTCAGCGGACTTGTGCGACCGCCCTTTTCCCTTTTTGAGGCGGGAGCCGTACTGACACTACCCATCTTCTTCCTCCTCGTCCCTGATGAAGCGCTCGCAAGCAAATTCTGCTGAAAAGACCACGTTGGATCCGCAATGTCGTCATCATCATCAAACAGGTGACTTCCTCGTCCTGACATTCTGCCCTCCTGGAGTGCGGGCTACAAAACAACAGGCCTGCAAGCCTTGCCGACCGCCCGGGATTTTTGCTGATTGACTGGTTCCTTCTCCTCCTCTGATGGCATCAGCGATTGGGCGTCAGTACAGACAAATTTATCCTCTTTGGCCTCTTGATCTTTTGAAATGCCTTTTGACCCCAACCGCATTTTGTATCAAAGAGGGTCTTCAGAAAATGGAGATGATCCACAGTGAGTAGTGTACACAGTTGACATTTTGGGCTGCTTTCGCTTCATACTGGACAGGATGTGACGATGATGATGATGAATTTGTAGGCCGTGAGCTGGGAGGACGAGGAGGTAAGACCTGCTTGTAAGGTTGCATTAACCACTGAAGAACAGGATTGGCGACGGCTGTTCTTTACTGATTATTCACAGAGGCACCCGTCCAGCCGTTAACAGGCCTGATGGTACTGTAAACCAAAAACAAAGCTACAGGTATAAAACCTAGAATAAAGATTACATAAAACATAACTTTTAATAAAAAATAAATAAGAATTGAGCAAGAAAACGAAAAAGACACCCTCAAAAATACCCTATTCAAGGACCTGTCGCCTCACAAAAATGGGTGAAATCGCTCCCACTAAGGGCGCGGGGAGTGTTGTGCGCCCCCACACTGGAACCTAAACTAACCCTGTCCCTTGCTACATCTAAATGAAAAAAAGAAAACAATCATACCACAAATGGAGATGCACAAAAAAAAAAAGTGCTGTGCTAAAATAACAATACAACTGACAATTACGTTTGATGTTCAATTAATTATGATGAATTGAAGATGCGTCTAGGAAGATGATCAATAACGCATAAATATTCCATTATTCCAACGCGTTCCCCCCTAGATACTGGGGTTCATCAGGGAAAATTCAAGTTGATAAACAACAAATTTTTTTACTGGAACATCTAAGGAAAATCAAAAGATGTATACAATAAATATAACTCACGTCCCTTTAATGATGGTAAACAGGGCTGGTAAGATAGAGGACGGGTGGTGTCCAGGATATTGTCTTGTACAGATCCCCGCTATCTGATTACTGAGACAGGTCCAACGGCGTAACAAATTCAGTGAATCACAAGCCACATATATATGCAAGGCAAATTAGACGCAATTAGTATCAGCCATTAGCACCTATTGACTACCACAGAGCCCTGTATGCAAACGCCAAAGAAAAAAAGAAAAAAAAAAAAAGACACATGTTACAAAGGTGTTAGAACTACAGGTCCGGCATTGCAATACCGGAAAAGCCTCGTGCATGTGCAGTAGCGGGGAGGGAAACAACAACAGTTAAATAAACTACATAGACTGGATGCAATGCCGCTGTCACCGGCGCATTTCGAGCAGCGCCGACGGCACATATAATGCTGGCAATATCGCAGACAGAGCCGAGCTTGAATAACAGAAAATAAACATACACAATGGCAATGAAGGCGCTAAGCAGTATTTTATAATTAATAAAAGCGAAGCCTATAGAGCAAAATATTTGTATGCAGCTAAACAGTTGTATATTTGTGATAAACCTTATAAAAGATCCAAATAAGAATCCTATAAGGATACTATAGAGTTCCAATAGGTATATAAACGTTGGTAATGATATACGAAATTATTGGCTAGTTAATATGAACCTAAAATTAGAACAAAAAAAAAAAAAAAACGTATTGTGGCAGTACAAAAGGCGCGAATACAGTGTACTTATAGAATATATAAAAAAAAACAAGCCCATAGAGCAGGATACTTATGGGCAACTACAGGATGAATGTTAGGTATAGATACCCAGTAAAAGGTACCGCACTGAAGGTCAATGAGTACTCAATAGATAAAGTTAGATGTTCATAGCTGAATCACGGTACCAATAAACTATGGTTGTGTGAGATACTGAATTTAATATAAGAAGCAGATAATAAATACTATTTAAACAAAACAAAGATGACATATTGTTTCAAATATGAATTATAAATGAAAAATATGGGAAGTAGAGTATACATATCAATAATGGATCACATATGGGCGATAACTATACTCGCGCACATGTTAATGACTGATGAATGCATAAATATGTAATATTTAGTGAATTGACACAATTTGCCAATGAATGGAGCAAAGGGAAGTCGAGCCCGCACTGAAAAAAATCATGAGACCGTTTGGGGGGGCTTGCAATGATTTAAGTTTGAAGATCCATACGGGATTTCCCTTGTTGTTATAGCTCTTTCGATCAATGTCTCCCCCACGTGGAGGTTGGTATGCGACCACTGTTCGAGTACAGAAAAGGATTATAGCAATGGGTTTAGTCCACAGTGGAAGGTACTTCATATGGGCGTGAGACCGGATGAGGCACCGTTTATGTGTAATATCGCCAATATGTTCTAAAATACGGCGTATCAGTTCACGCTTTTGTGCTTTCGCCAACATACATGGGACGGGCATGGACAGGAACATGATATTGACACTTTTGTTTTTGCAATTTTGCATAAACTGTACATTGAAAGGTACGGTCCCGTCGAAATACATGTGAATGATTTTAGGACATCAATTAGCCCACATGTCTTTTACAACTCCCACATGATATGTCCAACTGTTTTGTAGTCAACCACTTTGGGGTGGGACGGGGGATGGGGTATATAAACTATTGTACAAGTCGATCCCCAATTTATTTCTCCCCCTCTCCTGATGTAATAGGGGGTTGGATACATATTGGGATAATATTGGGTCTCTGTGGTGAGCAAAGGCCCAAAAACTCTGATAAGAGAGCGACATTCTGGGAAGACGCAAGATCATAGGTGCCAATAATGCACGTCGCTGGAGACTCAACAGTGTCTACGCGTAGCGACACTGAACCTGAAGAATGAATTTCTATCAGTATCGCAGTTGAAAATGGAGTATGCCGAGATAAAACCTTTTGTTGGTGTAACTCTCGCTCAGAAAATGCCTTGTTTTTAATCGATCAGCTTCTTCTTTGTTTAGCTGTAAGGATGAGCAATTTCTGCGAGTTCTAAGTGTACTGGCCGCCAAGGAGTATGAATAAAAAAACATTTTTATTAAGTGTTAAAAAACTTAACAGATAAAGCGCTGAAAACCTTCTCTAAAAATAAATCAGGTTTTTTTTTTTAAAACCCCCGAATCAACGCGTATGTGTAATTGCCTGTTTTAGGAGAACGGTGGGTAGACTGGAAACTCTCCCGATTTAAGAAGGCTGTTTCCTGCCAGTCGCGGCTTTCTAAAAATGGTTGTCTCCAAAATCCCTTCATTAGATTTATCTTAGCAAATAAAAGGTCGCCAGAATTAATCTAGCTCTCACTGCGTCGTTGTGATATGTCGAACGTGAAATTCTAAACCTACGGGGATGGTTGAGACGTTGAGGCTGTCTCAATAAAAAGAGAGTAAGTTTTTGGTGACTGTACCCGATTCCAGCTAGAGGCTTGTGTTGTGTCGCCGGGGACACGCTTGGATAGAGACTCACCTTCTCTTTGTTACCTATACTCTCCATGGTTCCATACACCGCTCTCTTGTTGCTCGCTTACCACCTGCATTTCACTCCATGTTCAGAGAAGATAAAAAATTTAAAAAGGTTTGGGAAGAGTTTTTGACAGTCTCTTATTGAATGATGGGCAATCGCGGCTATTCTTAAATCCCTCTAATTTCCAACAGGCCACAACATAGGATTAGTAACAGAATTGATTTCTATCGAATATACTGTGAAATGCGGTCGTGTGTGGAAGAACCGTACGACCAAATCAACAATGTTCTTCCTTCCAGTCCCAGGGATTTACAACTGCCCAGTAGATAGGAATTGTTAGTTTTCAAAACTATCATACAAGTGCGCTATCTGCGCCAGAACTGAGATTCACCGAGTGCAATAAAAACTATTCTTAAATTACACGGATGAGAAATGCATTTTTTTGCCTGCAATGACAAACAAGAACAGATACTAGAAAAGTTTCTATCAAAAATTGTCGTACAACGTGGCTATTTGAAAAAAAAACTGGGGCGCACACATGCATACAGCTATTGAAAAGATATACGGGTAAACAAAAGGTGGTTTATGCTACCAATGACATACACAAACGGTTACTACAAGAAATTTTTGTATCCAAATTTAAGTTACAAAGTGGCTCTTTGAACAAAATTTGGGCCGCTCCACGTGCAAATACAGCTATTTGAGAGGAATCGGATAACAATATAGGTGGTTTAGAACCAATTGAAATGCACCAACAGTTATTTAGAAAAATTCTGTATCAAATTTAACGTACAAGGTGGCTCTTTGAACGAAATATGGGCACACTACGCGTGCAATACAGCTGTAGGAAGTTACACGGATGAGAAGACCTGCGGTTTTTTGCTCTTACAGCAAATGGACACACGAGAACAGCTACTAGAAAATTTCTGTGTGCATCAGTAATGACGTGTACAACAGATGCGCTATTTAAAAAAAATGGGGCGTAATTCAAAGAGTGCAATTACAGCATATTTAAAAATTACACGGTATGTGAGAAATTGTGTTTTTTGCAGCCATAGAGAAAAATGCGAGAAAAGTTAGATAGAAATGTTTCTGTTCAAAATTGGGCCGGTCTTAGTCACGTGGGACTATTGAAAAAAAAAACTGGTGACGCACGAAATAAAAGGTACATTTTCCACTCAGTGCAAAGTGTGCCTGGCTTAAAAAGTGGTTGAAAAAATGGCATTTCAATGTAGGTGCGCAAAGCAGGAATGTGTGAGCTGCACAACTATGCACCCTCCTTTCCAAAGCTGTCTGTCTGTCCGTCCGTCCACCCCTCCCCTCATTAAATCCCCCACACCTCCACCCTGCGGGCACCTGGACAGCGCTAGATGCCGCTCTTTAAGAAAGGTCTTAACTGTAATAATCGAACTTAAATTCTACTATCTACGTAGTATTTTAATTGTATCACAGCTAAAAGCAAGAGTTGTCTGTAATGAATAAAGAATAAGAACTGTGTCTCTGTAGGCTGAGCTGTATTGTGAGGGATACGCAAGCAGACGTCTTGCTCCGCTAAATGTTAGCATGAAGACTGATGCTGAGAACAGGAAACGCTGGTCGCATGCAAACAAGGTCATTTGATTGTTCCAGCCGCAATGAGATCCCATACACCACAACAGTGGGCGCCGTATGTATGTTCTCGTCTCACCCCCCACTATCCTCAAAGAGGCTGATTTGGTCTGGCTCGCCAAATGACAGGAAACACTGAAAATGGTCGCTGTAGTACATTAGTTTATTCTGTAAGATTGTATGCCAGTTAAAGTATCGCATGGATCGGAAATTCCAGATCAGCCTAAAACTCGTGCCGAATTGTCAACTGTTTAGCGATTTATAATTGCTCATCCCTACATCACAATGCAAATGCTAGTTCTTTACAGATATTTTCTATAGAAAGAATTCTGAGATCGGTACGAGGTGGTAATATGGAACCAAGGCTTCATGACAGAGAAGCTTCCTGGATTATTACCTTAAACATCACTTTCCCCAATGGTTTAAATCTTAAGAAGTAAACTATGTTTCACTATTAAACTTGATAACATATGTTTCTATTTCATGCATTTCCTGTACATCTGTATAATTTGTTTATTGTTGGTTTATCTATGAGCTTTCTTATGTTTTTATCCCTATTGTTCTGGCCTCTGTTCACAGATTCCCGGACATATAATTTTTATTAGTTTACATATATTATTTCATTTTTTAAAATTCTTTTTTATTTGTTAATTATTTGCCGTTATGCTTTTTTGATCTTGACCTCTATGTGCATGCTTGGGTTTGCAGTGCCAGTATTTTTGGCACTGCGCATGTCCAGGCTTCAGTTTCTTACGATCATGTGATGTCTTTGCACTTTGGTCATGTGACTTATGTGTTTTCCGGTTTCTGGAATGTCCAGTGTTTGCGGCGGCCAGAACAATCAGGTGAGACATTGATTTTAATTAAATATTATGTATTTAACTTAGAGAGCTATTTGCAGTACTTTGCTATGATTAAGGGCACGTAGTGCCAGAAACACGTTTGCCGATTCTGCATCCCGGCACAATAGGCTTATTGTATACCATGCCGTTTTATTTTATATGTATCTATGGATACAAATAAATCATCATTTTACATAATTTGTGATCACAAATTTTTTCACTGTCCCAATCTATTTTTTTGTTGTGGCATTCCTGCTTGAACAGGCAGAACTATTTTAAAGAGACCCGGCTGAGCCTGAGGAGTCAAAGTGGCGCTGGATTTGCTGTTAGGGAAAAAAATGTCCAATGTTTATCAACTTACACAGTACAATAATAAAAAGTAATTTATAATAATTATCAAACTATAATAAATTAAATTATTAAAATTTAATAACAAAATGTTACATAAGGTTAATATAAAAATATATCATATCCAAAAAATATAAAAATATCTCCTTTAAAATGGATTTAAATTTAAAAGAATCTAAAACTAATATTACATTAAATAACCCACTGATGATGTTGTTCAGATTTTAACATTTTTTTATTTTTACTACATTAAAATTTTAATGTAATTTTGCGCTCCCCTTTATTTACATAAAGCAAGAGGCAGAAAA
>JAODAL010078347.1:0-12948 GCA_025379985.1 Phyllomedusa bahiana
TCAAAATTTTTTAATTTATCATTTGTTTTTAAATAAAAAAATTTCCCCCATTTTGTTTATGTTTTTGTTTGGGGAAAAGATAAAACCCCTGGTAGGAAAGTATTCTTAAAAAATTGAAACAAAAGTATTCAAAGAGTGCAATTAGGATAACCAGAATTAAGAGATTTTTCCCCAATCATTTTTAACTTAAAAAAGAAACTTTTAAGTTCTTAATTATGGCCTATTTTAAATTTTTTTTATTTAAAACTTTTTTCATCTCCCCTTCTTTTTGTGTCTGTACAGAAACGAAAAAATTTTGAACTCTCGTTCACATTTTGACAAAGAGTTTAAAAGCCTGCCCACGACTTTCAACTAAAACTCAAAAAGGGGCAGTCCTACTATTTTTACCCTCAATGAGCCAATTTGGCCTCTCACTTTTTAACCGGGACCTCCAAAAATTCAGAAAAAAAAAAAAAAAACCCCCAAACCCTCAAGCGCCCTTCTTATGACAGCCTGTAGAGGGGGCGGGACAGAAACCCAAAATGGAAGCACCCTTCCTTCCCATATAGGTTAAAATCAATGTACCCAAATTAAATAGTTTTTTTTGCACACAAAAACATTTCTGAAAAAACTATGCAAACCTGGTGCCACTGGCAGGGCTGGGGGCCACCCGTAATTATACATTTTAAAACACACAGACCGCCGCCACGGCACACTACGGGGGGAAAAACAATAACCTACGGGAAATCCCTAAAAAATTTTTTTCTATCTTCAACATGAAAATCTGGTGTGTTTTCTTTTTTTTCTCTCTGTATAATGGAGCGGTTGACCCCATGAGGGCCGTAATTGGCTCTATTAGAAGGGTAAGGATATTTGGGACGCCGATTTTGAGATCACGTTGAAAGTCCCGGGGGCAGCTTTAAACATCTTTTGATCAAAAATAAGTGAACCGAGAGCTCAAAAGTTTTTTCATGTATGATAGAATAGCATAAACTTTTTTGGGATTCCAGTAGTGTATTGCCCTTGGTACAGAAACTGGACACATTCACTAAATAAGGCAAATGTAGTCCAATTAGCACTATGTTTGCCCTATACGAGTCCAAAAAGTTGTTTGGTGTCATCTGACCAGAGCTCCTTCTTCCACATTCTTGTTGTGTACCCTACATAGTTTTTTGCAAACTGCTAACAGGATTTCTTATGGCTTGCTTTCAGAAAGGGTTTTCTTCTTGACGCTCTTCCATAGAGGCCAGATTTGTGGAGCACATGACTAATATTTGTTCTCTGGACAGATTCTCTCACCTGAACTATGGCTCTGCAGCTTCTCCAGAGTGACACTGGGCCTCTTGTCTGCTCTAGTTGTCTGCGCTGCCAGGTTAGATGGACGGTCATGTATTGGGAGGTTAGCGGTTGTGCTACACTCTTTCTATTACTGATGATGGATCGAACAGTGCTCTGTGAGATGTTCAGCTTGGGCTATTTTTTTAAAACCTAACACTGCAATATACTGTGTTGCAACTTTATTCCTGAGATGTCTGGTGTGTTCCATGGTTTTCATTATGCTGCTTGTTCACTAATGTTCTCTAACACACTCTGAGGCCTTCACAAAGCAGCTGTAGTTATACTGAGAAAAAAATACATACAGATTTACTAATTAGGCAATTGGTCACACTGAATATTATTTAAGGTATTAGAGTACAGATGCATATGTATTTCATACTTTTCAGTTTTTTAATTTGCAAAAATTTGGAAAAGCACATATCATTTTCTTTACACTTTACCAATACTTGCTACTTTGTGTTGCTCTATTACATAAAATATCAATAAAATACAGTTAAGTTTGTGGCTGTAACATTGAAAAATAAGGAAGAGTTCAAGGGGTATGAATAGATAGGGATAAATAGTTACAGACAGATAGCTACAGATAAATAAATACATAGAGACAGATTTGGATAGATAGATAGATAGATAGATAGATAGATAGATAGATAGATAGATAGATAGATAGACAGACAGATATATTTAAGATAGACAGATTTATATGCATCCTTTTGACAACGTTTCTTATTTAGCCATTTCATAACGTAACGCATAACATAGTCATTCCCTTCTCATACGTATTGTATGTTGACAGATACCCATGACATATATATTATCTTTGCTACAGTAATTAAAACTTCAATTAAAAAATACACAATGATTTTGCTCTGCAATATATGTTTATGTAATTCTGATGGGAGTCAGCTTAATGGATACTGGATATAATTGTGTACTACAATGGTCATACTCACTTCAATGTGGAAGTGGAGATTGCTGATAGCAAAATATCTGAGACTTAAACAACTGCAGTCTTGTCAGCTGGTTTATAATATATGTTTTTTATGCTTTTATATACGTATTGACCCCAGTGCTATCACCCAACAGAAAATGCAATCCTAATTTAAAAGGGATATGATATTACTGGAGCATAGAAAATATATATTTTAAGGCATATAGGGTTAAATTTAATCTCTGGCTGTTCATATATGTGCTGACCTCACAGCAAAGCTATGGGTTATATGTGGATTTCATGTGCCTTGTACATTCCCTGCTGTGACATATAAATGGTAATGATATATGCCCATGGACAGCTGGGGTTTAGCCTATTACAACTCGTGCTGAAGCTGTAGTCAGGAAAGCTTTATAAATGTGTCCATAGCATGCCTTAATGGCGACACTCAAGGAGAGCTAAAGGGAGAATCTTAATTGGAAAATATTACTGTTTTTCTTTCCTGTTCTTCATGGGCACTTGGTCAGATGTCAATATATTTTTAAAGCACCTTAATAGTAGTATAATTATTATTTATATGATTCATTCCTGATTAACTTTGTATAATAAATGGGGATATTCCTGAGAAAATTCTGAACCAATAGTATGCTTGCATTATGTTTACTCTATCATGTTTGCTAATATCTCCACAAATTAAATATTACGTTTTTTTTAATGTTGGATTTGGTGTGATTAACACATTAGGTAATTGATATCCCTTTTCACATAAATGTAGAGCTATTTCTAAAAGTCAAAACATTAAGGCCCACATGTATGAAAACTGCCTAGGTCTAAAATTCACTTTGTTGCCCATAGCAACCAAACAGAGGGCCCGTCTCATTTTTACAGAGCACTATCTGAAATGAAAGGGGCGCTCTGACTGGTTGCTATGGGAAACAAAGTGAATTTTAGACCCAGTCAGTTTTCATACATGTGGCCAGGGCCGCCATCAGAAATTTCAGGGCCCCATACAGGTGAAGCATCTGGGCCCCCCCCTCCACGTCAACCCCGCCCCCACGTCAACCCCACCCTCTGCCAACCCCATCGCCCCGCCCCCCGCGTCAACCCCACCCTCTGTCAATCCCATCGCCCCGCCCCCACTCACACACAGCCCCCCCAGCCTCACACACACAGCCTCCCCCAGCCTCTCACACACACACACCCTCCCCCCAGCCACTCTCACACACACACAGCCTCCCCTCCGCCCCAGCCTCACACACACACAGCCTCCCCCAGCCTCTCACACACACACAGCCACCCCCCCCCTCTCACACACACACACAGCCTCCCCCAGCCTCTCTCTCACACACACAGCCTCCCCACCCCCATCCTCTCTCACACACACACACAGCCTCCCCCAGCCTCTCACACACACAGCCTCCCCACAGCCTCTCACACACACACAGCCTCCCCTCCCCCAGCCTCACACACACACAGCCTCCCCCAGCCTCTCACACACACACACACACAGCCTCCCCTCCCCCAGCCTCTCTCACACACACAGCCTCCCCCCAGCCTCACACACACACACAGCCTCCCCCAGCCTCTCACACACCCACAGCCTCCCCTCCCCCAGCCTCACACACACACACACAGCCTACCCCAGCCTCTCACACACCCACAGCCTCCCCTCCCCCAGCCTCACACACACACACAGCCTCCCCCAGCCTCTCACACACACACAGCCTCCCCACCCCCAGCCTCTCTCACACACACACAGCCTCCCCCAGCCTCTCACACATAGCCTCCCCTCCCCCAGCCTCTCTCACACACACACAGCCCATCCCAGTGTCACACACACACAGCCTCCCCCAGCCTCTCACACACAGCCTCCCCACACACAGCCTCTCACACACACAGCCTCCCCCAGCCTCTCACACACAGCCTCCCCCAGCCTCACACACACAGCCTCCCCCAGCCTCACACACACAGCCTCCCCCAGCCTCACACACACAGCCTCCTCCCACCTCCCCCAGCCTCTCACACTCACACACACAGCCTCACCTCCCCCAGCCTCTCACACACACAGCCTCCCCCAGCCTCACACACACACAGCCTCCCCCAGCCTCACACACACACAGCCTCCCCCAGCCTCACACACACAGCCTCCCCCAGCCTCACACACACAGCCTCCCCACCCCCAGCCTCTCTCACACACACACAGCCTCCCCACCCCCAGCCTCTCTCACACACAGCCTCCCCTCCCCCAGCCTCACACACACACAGCCTCCCCCAGCCTCACACACACACACAGCCTCCCCACCCCCCCCCACACACACACACACCCTCCCCCAGCCACACACACACACACACACACACAGCCTCCCCCAGCCTCACACACACAGCCTCCCCCAGCCTCACACACACACAGCCTCCCCACCCCCAGCCTCTCACACACACAGCCTCCCCAGCCTCTCACACACACACAGCCTCCCCCAGCCTCACACACACACAGCCTCCCCCAGCCTCTCACACACACAGCCTCCCCTCCCCCAGCCTCACACACACACACAGCCTCCCCAGCCTCTCACACACACACACACACAGCCTCCCCTCCCCAGCCTCTCACACACACACCCATCCCCCCCTCAGCCTCACCACACACACAGCCCCCCAGCCTCTCACACACCACAGCCCCTCCCCAGCCTCACACACACACAGCCTACCCCACCCCTCCACACAACCCACAGCCTCCCCTCCCCCAGCCTCACACACACACAGCCTCCCCAGCCTCTCTCACACACACAGCCTCCCCACCCCCCAGCCTCACACACACAGCCTCCCCCAGCCTCTCATACATAGCCTCCCCTCCCCCTGCCTCTCTCACACACACACAGCCCATCCCAGTGTCACACACACACGGCCTCCACCAGCCTCTCACACACAGCCTCCCCGCCCCCAACCTCGAGCACACAGCCTCCCCACCACAGCCTCTCACACACACAGCCTCCCCCAGCCACTCACACACAGCCTCCCCAGCTCACACACACAGCCTCCCCCCAGCCCTCCACACACACAGCCTCCCACGGCCTCTCACACACACACAGCCTCCCTGCCCCAGCCTCTCACACACACAGCCTCCCTCCCCCAGCCTCTCACACACACAGCCTCCCCCCCCCACCCTCTCACACACACACACAGCCTCCCCCAGCCTCACACACACACAGCCTCCCCACCCCCCCCACACACACACAGCCTCCCCACACCCTCAGCCTCCCCCAGCCTCACACACACACACACACACACAGCCTCACACACAGCCTCCCCCAGCCTCACACACAAACAGCCTCCCCACCCCCAGCCTCTCACACACACAGCCTCCCCCAGCCTCACACACACACACAGCCTCCCCATCCCAGCCTCTCACACACACAGCCTCCCCCAGCCTCACACACAGCCTCCCCACCCCCAGCTTCTCACACACATACAGCCCATCCCAGTGTCACACACACCCTCCCCACCCCCAGCCTCTCTCACACACACAGCCTCCCCACCCTCTCTCTCACACAGCCTCCCCCAGCCTCACACACACACAGCTCCCCCCCCACACACCCAGCCGCCCCAGCCACACACACAGCCTCCCACCCCCCCCAACACACCTCCCCATGCCTCACACACACACACAGCCTCCCCACCCCCAGCCTCTCTCACACACACACACACAGCCTCCCCACCCCCAGCCTCTCTCACACACACACAGCCTCCCCACCCCAGCCTCTCACACACACACACAGCCTCCCCACCCCCAGCCTCTCACACACACACACAGCCTCCCCACCCCAGCCTCTCACACACACACACACACAGCCTCCCCACCCCCAGCCTCTCACACACAGCCTCCCCACCCCCAGCCTCACACACACAGCCTCCCCACCCCCAGCCTCTCACACACACAGCCTCCCCACCCCAGCCTCTCTCACACACACACAGCCTCCCCACCCCCAGCCTCTCTCACACACACAGCCTCTCACACAAACACACACACAGCCTCCCCTCCCCCTCACACACACACAGCCTCCCCACCCCCAGCCTCTCTCTCACACACACACAGCCTCCCCACCCCAGCCTCTCACACACAACACACACACAGCCTCCCCAACCCAGCCACACACACACAGCCTCCCCACCCCAGCCTCTCTCACACACACAGCCTCCCCACCCTCAGCCTCTCTCACACACACACAGCCTCCCCATCCCCCGCCTCTCTCACACACACACACAGCCTCCCCACCCCCAGCCTCTCTCACACACACAAGCCTCCCCACCTCCAGCCTCTCTCACAAACAGCCTCCCCACCCCAGCCTCTCTCACACGCCTCCCCACCCCCAGCCTCTCTCACACACAACGCCCCACCCCCAGCCTCTCTCACACACACCCTCCCCACCTCCATCCTCTCTCACACACAGCCTCCCACCCCAAGCCTCTCTCACACACAGCCTCACCACCCCAGCCTCTCTCACACACACACAGCCTCCCCACCCCCAGCCTCTCACACACGCAGCCTCCCCACCCCAAGCCTCTCTCCCCACACACAGCCTCCCCACCCCCACCCCAGCCTCTCTCTCACACACACAAGCCTCCCCACCCCCAGCCTCTCTCACACACACACCCAGCCTCCCCACCCCCCCACTCTCACACACAGCCTCCCACCCTCCTCACACACAGCCTCCCCCACCCCAGCCTCTCTTAACACAACACACACACACACGCCTCCCCACCCCCAGCCTCTCTCACACACACACACAGCCTCCCCCACCCCCAGCACTCCCCCACCCAGCCTCTCTCACACACACACAGCCTCCCACCCCCAGCCTCTCTCACACACACCGCCTCCCCCCAGCCTCTCACACACACAGCCTCCCCACCCCCAGCCTCTCTCACACACATACAGCCCATCCCAGTGTCACACACACACACAGACCCCCCACCCTCACACACACAGAGCCTACCAGCCGCTCTCACACACACACAGAGCCTACCAGCCTCTCTAACACACACAGCCTCCCCACCCCCAGCCTCTCTCACACACACAGCCTCCCCACCCCCAGCCTCTCTCACACACACAGCCTCCCGCAGCCTCTCACACACACAGCCTCCCCAGCCCCTCTCACACACACACAGCCTCCCCACCCCCAGCCTCTCTCTCACACACACAGACTCCTCCAGCCTCTCACACAGCAGCCTCCCCCAGCCTCTCTCACACACACAGCCTCACACCGCCTCTCACACACACACAGCCTCCCCCCCCCCCGCCTCACACACACAGCCTCCCCCAGCCTCTCACACACACAGCCTCCCCACCCCCAGCCTCTCACACACACACAGCCATCCCCAGCCACTCTCACACACAGCACCATCCCTCCCCCAGCCTCTCTCACACACATACAGCCTCCCCCCCAGCCTCTCTCACACACACACACACAGCCTCCCCCAGCTCTCTCACACACATACAGCCTCCCCCAGCCTCTCACACACACAGGCTCCCCCAACCTCTCTCACACACACACACAGGCCTCCCCCAGCTTCTCTCTCACACACACAGCCTCCCCACCCCAGCCTCTCTCACACACAGCCTCCCACCCCAGCCTCTCTCACACACACAGCCTCCCCCATCCCCACTCTCTCACAACAGCCTCCCCACCCCAGCTCTCTCACACACACCGCCTCCCCTCCCCCCGCCTCTCTCACACACAGCCTCCCCCCAGCCTCTCTACACACACAGCCTCCCCCCCAGCCTCTCTCACACACACCGCCTCCCCACCCCCAGCCTCTCTCACACACACACAGCCTCCCCACCCCCAGCTCTCTCACACACACACAGTCCCTCCCCACCACCCAGCCTCTCACTCACACACACACAGCCTCCCCACCCAGCCTCTCTCACACACACACACAGCTCCTCCACCCCAGCCTCTCTCACACACACAGCCTCCCCACCCCAGCCTCTCACACACGCAGCCTCCCCACCCCCAACCCCACAACTCCTCACCCACCATCTCCCCCACCCCCCAGCCTCTCTCTCACACACACACACCTCCCCCAGCCTTCTCCACACACATACAGCCTCCCCCAGCCTCTCTCACACACACACAGCCTCCCCAGCCTCTCTCACACACATACAGCCTCCCCCAGCCTCTCTCACACACACACAGCCTCCCCCAGCCTCTCTCACACACACACAGCCTCCCCCAGCCTCTCACACACACACACACAGCCTCCCCAGCCTCTCTCACACACACACACAGCCTCCCCCAGCCTCTCACACACACACAGCCTCCCCACCCCCAGCCTCTCTCACACACAGCCTCCACCCCCCCAGCCTCTCTCACACACAGCCTCCCCCCCAGCCTCTCTCACACACACAGCCTCCCCACCCCCAGCCTCTCTCACACACAGCCTCCCCACCCCCAGCCTCTCTCACACACACACAGCCTCCCCACCCCCAGCCTCTCTCACACACACACACAGCCTCCCCACCCCCCCAGCCTCTCTCACACACACAGCCTCCACACCCCCAGCCTCTCTCACACACACACACCTCCCCACCCCCACCTCTCTCACACACACACACCTCTCCACACACAGCCTCTCTCACACACACCAGGGGGGGGGGGCTTTACTGGGGCCCCACATTACCTCAGTATGAGCAGGGCCGCGCTCTTTTCATACAGCTGCAGCAGCGTCGCTCTATCACTTCCTTCCTGTTCTCCAGCGTCTTGTGTGATCGCAGTCGGCCACTCCTCCCTCTGCCGGCAGGAGTCATTGAAGCCCCGCCCACAGCAGAGAGGGGGGGCTCGGAGCTCTCGACTCTTAATCACAAGGAGACCCGCTCGGGAAGGAGGTGACAGGGAGGCTGTCTCGCGTGACTATTGCAGCTAGCGTCCCGCCCGTCAGGCGAGCCCGCACTTCAAGGACGGACAGTAGGCCTGTCTCGTGGCAGGCGGTGGGCCCCCCCTTGCTTTCTCAGACTGTCCCGAGCCCCATACGGGAGTACTGCCTGTACCCCCCTAATGGCGGGCCTGCATGTGGCCCTAAATGCTAAATTCCTAAATAGAGGGCTCCCAGCAGCAAGACTCTAAATGATAACTTTAACAGGATCCTAATTAAATCGAAATATTGGAGAACCCCTTTAAAGGGAACCTGTCGGGGTGTTTATGCCCCACTAACTGAGAGCAGGATGTGATGAAGGGAGAGAAGCTGATCTCTGTGATATGCAGGTTTAGGTGAGTTTGAGAAGGATTTCTGAGTGAAAAACAGAACAAATACTAACTGGACTCCTTTGTTTTTTTTTCTCTACTTTTTACTCAGAAATTCTACTCTAAATTATATAAACCTATATACTACTCACACAAAGTTAGGGATATTTGGTTTTTTGGTTGAAATTTCGGGATGGAATAATATTTAATGAAATTTATTTAACATTGAACTGAATGAGACCATTTATAAATTTTAGAAAGCACATGTCCAACTGTTCAGTGTTTCATTATTTTTTGCACAACTTGCAGCTCTCTTACAAGGAGCTTAATGGCAAATTGCAATTGGGATTTAAACAGTCCTCCTCATCTTTCTGTTCACATTTTGACGCTTGGTTACCTCTCATCTCCGTTAAACGTAGAGTTGTGTGTATTCATGATTCAGTTCCACAGGGCATTGTTTACAATGAAGTGGTCATGAGTGAAGTAGCCAAAGGACGTCCACTTCTTTGCCTTTCTGGGACTCTTCCAGTCTCTTTCTATCTATGTGTCAACCTGCTGATGACACTCTGTGACACTCTAAGCTCAGTGGCCACTTCTGAGAGCATCCTACTTGAAGTCTTGCAATGACAAGAATCAGTTGTAAAGTGTTGTCTTGGTCTCATGATGTCAAAATGTGAACAGCACGATGAGAATTGTTTAAATCCCAATTCAAAGTGATCAGCAAGTTGTGCAAATAATACTGAAACACTGACCAGCTGGACATGTGCATTCTAAAATTAAGAAATAGAGAAGTTTTGTGCATTTAACAAAATCTTCAAGACATTTTAGGCGACATGCATGAACGGGGCTGCGCCAGAAGTCTGGTATCTTTTCAGATACCTGAAAACTTGCGCAGCCCCTTTCGCAACAGTTTTACATGACCTGTATGTGAGTATCAGGCGCATTACAGAGCGCCCCCGGCACTTTGTAATGCGCCTGATTTTGGGGGGCGTGCGCATAGGAACCGTACGAAGCTATAGATTTATAGCTTCAGTTCGCCAAATCTAGGCACATTACTGCTGGAACGGGGAAAAAACACTTTAAAAAGTGGTTACCTGAGCCAGAATTTGTTTTTTTTAAAAAGCGCTAGAATGCACCTGATTTATGACCCGCAGTACAACGGGTTCATAAATCAGGCACATTGTATACTATTGTTATGCGCATAAAAATTGGCATCTTAGCACCAAAAATCGTACATGTCGCCCTTTATGTTTATCTTGATATCTCAACAAAAAGCTACAAATTCCTGTTTGTGAGTAGTGTATATCATACAGCTCAGCTTCTCTTTCTGTATCACATCCTGCACTCAAAAAGGGTGACTCAAATCACCTTCCAAGTTCCCATTAAAATAATATTATAAATTGGAAAACTACTTCTCAAGATGCAGCTCAATTGGTAAATAAGATCATATTGCATGGGAAGATCTGCCCAGAGAGACCAGACAATGTCGAATTCCACCAGGTTCTGTTCTTTTTTTGCACAACATTCAGGTTATATGCTCTCTATGTATATGTTGACCATGTGGACCACACATAAGCAACTGTATGGCTGGCAGTTGTATGCATTGCCTGTTGATCTGCATTATGCATAAATATTAAGTATACTTGCTGTATCCATTTTTGTGTGATCCCCTGTATGTACCTTTTCATTTGATTCTGTTGAATTTCTCAACTGTATCAAAAACGTATGTAGAAAATGCATGTTTTTTTTATTAATTTCATTTAGTTTTTTTATTAAATCCAGATTCACAGTTGAAGTTTGGGTTTATTAATAACCTTATGGCTTGTTTGTTGTTTTCATTTTTTTTGCTGTTGAAAAATATAACAAAAAACAATCAGTAAACCCAGCCCGATGGTGTGTCCACACAGCAGGTTAGAATACTGGCCACATTCTGATTAAAAGAATTAGGTATTTTGACATCTTGTACGGGGTTTTGGGGGACAGATCTGTTCGCAGTTTGCAGATTTGCCCATTCCCCTAAACCACTGACGTGTTCATGTTCCACCTGAAAATCGTGCAGAAGAATGAACATGTTCTAAGTTTTTAGGAACGCCGGCGGTGTCCATGCCCATTCGGAGGAAGATCCGAGCAGTGTGGACTGCTGCACAGATTTTCTATTTAAATCAATGTAAACGGTTGACAAGCGGTTAACAGATGGTTTTCAAGTCTGTAAAACCGACTGAAAACCCTTGCCATGGGGACAAGCCCTTAGAGAAAATTCTGTTCCTAAGCTCGGATCAGTGAGACCCTGCAATGCAATCATGGGATTCCAATGAGTAACCAAGTCATGCTATGTTGGGCCCTCTAGATATGACAACGTTACCTGCCTATTAGGTCATTCCAGATGCTCCCTGTCAGTTTAACTGACTGTACAAATAGTAAAGGTTTTAGCATTCCATAGCATTATACAAATGATTATAAGACAACTGCTTCCAATCCCCTAGATTATATTGATATTAATTTGCTTTAGCGTCCCCTCTAATTATCTTGGTGTCTGGGGTAGGGCGATGGGACATACGTATGTCCCGGTGTTACATTGGTCTAAAAGTAGCACTTTTGTATCTATTTTTAGTATGGTTTTCTGTATTTCGGCACATACTCCTCGTTGCGCATGCGCAGACTTGGGCTTGCAATACATGCTGGGTATTGTAGTCTTTCCCGGGCGCTTGCGCGTGTTCAATGTTTCTCCATGCCTGTGCATTCGGGATTTGGGAAAGCTGCGGATCAGAAGCAAGTGAGTACACAGCTGTTATTTATTGCTAGCTTCACCTATATATTTTCTCTGAAACTAGTTATTGTTGCTGCCTTTTTCATCCCTACTCTGGCAAGCATTCTGAAGGGATCCGTTATTTGTTTACCTGGGACACTCAGTTATACCATCAGCGATCTTTGTGTCTCCTCCATCTACCTTAATTGGACGTGAGTTTATTTTCGCGTATATGTGTTGAATGTATATAAATTTTTGTTCTTCTCAGGATTGAGTTTTGTTCCCTGATGAACCCCAGGATTGGGGGGAAACGCGTTGGAACATATTGGGAACTTGATATATTAGGTTGTAGTATTTAAATTATTTTTAGTACACTTTTTGGGCACCTTTTTCTTTTCTTTTTGTCTATTTTTGTTAATTGGTAATAGTCTAGTCTGTTAGGGTTATTTAGGGCGAGTTAGTCTAGGTTCCAGTTGGGTGCGCCCCTATTGGGGTGGGTCCTCTATTTTTTTATAGGCAGTGTTAGTTTTTTGAGGGATATTTCATAGGGTTATATGTAGTAGGGATATGTTAGTAATTTTATTGTCATTAATTATTAAAAGTTATGTTTTACTAGTCCTAGGGTTTATACTTTCAGTGGTTTTCTTTTTTGGAATTTCTGTATAAAAGGAAATTAATAAATAATTTTTATTTTTTCCCCCCAATTATTTAATTAATTTTAT
>JAODAL010078348.1:0-12948 GCA_025379985.1 Phyllomedusa bahiana
TATTTCTCCATAGGTTATAAGGAAACTGTCGCTCCTATTCTGATTGGTCAAAAACTTCCCATAGGTTTTTAAGGGGGTCTTGTGCTCCTATTCTGATTGGCTGGTTCTCCAAAACCAAAAACCCTTAAACAATTTAAATTCTGTATTTCCCGGCAATTCTCTCTATTAAATTTCCTTTGTAGCGCCGGTCCGGCGACAAACGATTGTTGGGGTTTTAAAAGTGGTTTATTTTTTAAGAAGGTTTCAGGTTTTCGATAAGTTTTACACTTAAATAAAAAGATTTTTTTATTCATACTCCATCCCGCACGGCCTGAGAGCCGAAAGATTGCAGGCGCCGATCTCCCCATAGATAAAAATGGGGAAGTAGCTGCGTCTTTTGGGCTGGATAGGCAAGCCCCGCTAGCTAAACCCAATCAGTTTTTTCAGCTTTTTTTTACGTATTTTGAATGTCCCGCCTTTAGTTTTTGATTGGGTTCAAATCTCCATAGGTTTAAAAAGGGGGTCCCGTCGCCCTATTCTGATTGGCCGAGATACCCAAAACCCCCGCTAGCTAAAACCAATCACTTTTTTTCTGCATTTTTTACTGATTTTGAACTGTCCCGCCCGGGATTTGATTGGTCAACGTTCCCATAGGTTTTAATGGTTCAGGGTCATCCTATTTGTTTGGCCGGTTTCTGCCGCCCCAAAGAAAAGCTTTCAAAATTTAATTACTGTATTTCCCGGCAATTTCCAATATCCTAGTTCTTGAATTGCGCCTTTCTAGTTTTTTGGAAAAGTATTTTTTTTTTTTTATTATTTTTATTTTTGAGGTTTGAGCTCTTTTCTGACAATGTTTTCCACCTTTATAAAGGCGATTTTTTTGGAATCATACTCCTGCTGCACGGAGAGGAGCGCCGAGATTTCTGTCGCGATCTTCTATCTGCTTCCTCGCATGTTCCGTTCTTGCTTCACTTCGCCGCCGGCAGAGCATTTAGACCAAAATGAACCAGGTCTGACTGTCGGAGCTGCCGAGCGCTGCATTGCGCCTCGCTTTGCCGACTCGCGATCGTACATGCCTCGGAGTTTTCGAGCGCGCCGCGTCCCGCCCTGGAACGCCTACACAGTGCCCACACCGCGCCCATTGCCCACCCCTTCATGCGGGGCGCAGCTGAAAGTTTCGAACGCTGCGCCTAACACCGCATCCCTACGTCTGACAGGGGGATTCGGGCCGGGAGGCGCAATATACGCCAGAAAACAGGCGTAAAGCCCGTTCATACATGTCACCCTATGTTTTTGGCTTATGTTTGGTGCATATACAAGTAAATATGCACATACAGTATTTAGTGAGCATAAAGTCATAAGGCATACAACCATATACTAACAGTTGTATACATCATCGGATTTTGACAAATATATCTGCAGAAATATCTGCATAGATCACCCCTATGTTTGCCGAAGGACATTCTTTTGGCATGACAGGTCATTAGGGGCATATAGTTATGTTAAATACAAAGGTTTCCTTCCTTATCATTCCCATTGCTTTGTCATATTTCAATGACTAGTGAGAGATGACCAGGTTAAAAAAAAAAAATATATATATATGATTTTAAGATACTCTGTTGGGAGATGTTAATGCTATAATGGCTACATGTATGAAAACTGCCTTGGTCTAAGTCTTTATTTGTTGCCCATAGCAACCAGTCAGTGTTACCCTTATATTACATATAGTGCTCTAAAAGAATTAATCGGGCGCTTTGATTGGTTGCTATGGGCAACAAAGAAAGTCTTAGACCAAGACAATTTTCATACTGTACATGTCGTCCTATGTGTTTATATATGGGCACTCAGTAGTCTTGATGTGAATTTCAGTTTGCCAGTATTTTTCATGATAATGTATGGAAGTTGTATTGAGAGATATTGAAGTCCTTAGTAAAATTTGTAGAAAGATAAGGGTGGACAAATGGCGCATGCGGCATAAGCCGCATGTTGCCATAAAGCATTGTAAGAAAACAGACTTAATAAGCACTTAGAACCCTTAAAGGAGTTTTCTTACCATGCAGTTCACAATCACAATCAGCTTTAGAACTACATATGCTTGGCAGGTCTATAGCGGTTGTTGATACATCAGCTATGCTGTTCCTAGCTATTCCTGTTACACTGACAATAAGTCCAAGAGATTGATAAAGTGCAGTACTCCAGCTTCAGAGACATAAAGAGTATTTACTAAATGAGAAGCTTTTAAAGTCTGTTACTAGAGATAAAACCCTGCAGGAGTTGACTTCCCATGGTTGGACTGAGAGTGAAAGCAACTTAGAGCAATGAGAGATAAGAGAGAGCATAGAAAGGTAGATGGTCATAACTAGTGATGAGCGATTACATTGACTATCGTCATCGGGTCGATAGTCGATATCAGCAATTATCAAGACGATTTCCGATAGTCGATAATAGATTATAGACAATGAACATTAAAGTCTATGGGAGAGGAACAACACCTTCATTATTACACCCAAACAGGGCTGGAGAAACTGGAATTAACATCCACAACAGTCAAATGGATACGTGCTACATCTTAGACAACACACTTAGGTTATAAAAGCCACAGAAAAAAAAGTCACACACCATTCACTATCCCTGTCTTGCACCACAGCCTGACCCTTAAACCTGCATCACCCACAAATTATAAAAGATGCCAGAAGGCAGTAGATTAGAACCATCATTTTACTTGAACTGGACATTGAATATCCCTTTCCCTGGAACGCAGCAAAGCCCCAACCTGCATACCCCAGAATATAAAAAGTGCTGGAAAAAGGAGTCTTGAACCACCAATTTAGTTTCACTGGACAAATGACTATCCCTGTCCAGTCCACAGCATGAGCCCCCAACCTGCATGACCCCCAGATTTAAAATGTGCCGGAAATAGGAGACTTTTAACCACCATTTAGTTTTGAACTGGACGTGACTATATCTTTCCTGTAACCTCAGAATGACATATAAACCTGTCTGACCACAGATTAAAAAGTGCCGGAAATAGGAGTCTTTGAACACCATTTAGTTGAACTGGACATTGCTATCCCTGTCCCTGGGCCACAAGCAAGCCCCAAACCTGCATAACCCCCAGATTTAAAAAGTGCCGAAATAGGAGTCTTTGAACCACGCATTTTATTGAGACATGGACATTGACTGATATCTGTCCTGTACCAAAGAATGACCATTAAACCTGTCTTGACCCACAGATTAAAAAGTGCTGGGAAAAGGAGTCCTTTCAACATCCCCCCCCCATTTTAGTTTCACTGAACATTGACTAAATCTTCCTGTACCGCAGAATGACCATTAAACGTGTCTGACCCGACAGTAAAAAGTGCAAAAAAGGAGTCTTTGACACCATATTTTTAAGTTTCACCTGGACATTGACTATATCGTGGTTCCCTGTACCGCAGAAGTGACCATTAATACCTGTCTTGTCCACAGATTAAAAATTGCACGGAAATAAGTAGGTCCTTCAACCACCATTTTAGTTGAACTGGACATTGAATATATCAGTCCTGTATCGCAGATGGACGCATTAAACCTTTCTGACTCCACAGATTAAAAAGTGCCGGAAATAGGAGTCTTGAACCACCATTTTAGTTTCACTGTACAAGAAGCTATAATCTGTCCTTTACCGCATGAATGACCATTAAACCAGTCTGACCCACAGATTAAAAATTGCCGGAATAGGATCCCGCCGTTACCATCATTTTAGTTGAACTGGACATGACTATATCTGTCCTGTACCGCAAGACTGACCATTAAACCTGTCTGACCCACAGATTAAAAAGTGCCGAAATAGGAGTCTTTGAACCACCATTTTAATGAACTGGACAGTGACTTATCTGTCCTGTACCGCAGAATACTCATTAAACCTGCTGACCCAACAGATTTAAAAGTGCCGGAAATAGAAGTCATTTTTTTTTTGAACCACCATATTAGTTGATCTGGACATTGATTATATCTTTCCTGTACCACGAATGACCGATTAAAGCCTGTGTGACCCACAGATTAAAAAGTGCCGGGAAAGATAGTCTTTAACCAACAATTTATTGACTGGATATTGACTATAACTGTCCTGTACCGCAGTAGTGACCATTAAACTTGTCCTGACCCACGATTAAAAAGTGCTGGGAAAAGGAGTCTTTGAACCACCATTTATGTTCTCTGGACATTACTAGATATCTGTCCTGTACCCCAAGAAATGACCATTAAACTGTCTGACCCACAATTAAAAGTGGCCGAAATAGGAGTCTTTTAGACCACCATTTTTAGTTGTAACTTGGACTTTACGATATCTGTCTGTACTACAGAATGACTATTAAACCCGTCTGGACCCACAGATTAAAAAGTGCCAGAAAAGGAGTCTTTGAACCACCATTTAGTGAACTGACATTGAACTATACCCTGTCTCTCTGTACCACAGCATGACCCCTAAACCTGTTTACCCACAGATCACAAAGTGGCACTATGCTATTTTGTACGAGGGTAACTGTCACTTATTATATTAATGGTTAACTGGACCATTTGTTTACAGAATTATTTAGGGAAGTTTTATTATAGTTTTACATTTATTATAATTTTGCCTTTTTTCAAGTGGATAACATACAACATACACCCCTCCCTGCAGTTTTTTTAGGTATTTTTTTTACATGTGTTAGATGTGTTTAATATTCATCACGACACCGCATAAGTAAATAAAAAATGTCCTAATACATCCTCGAAACACTTCTTAGTTTGGAGAACATTTGCCCACCTGGCTTCTGAGAGTGAGTCAGCCAATCAATTCAATGGATTCATTTTTCCTCCAAATCCTTCTTCAGTGATTAGGGACAGACACCCCCGGAGATCAAATGATGCGACCCCATAGTGACACCAGCCCAAAAATTTTAAGCCTCAATTGTCAATTTTGTGTCCAGCCCTCGACCCCTTTTTTTTTTTTGACACTACTTAACCTCACAGAAATCACGCTTTTTCCCAAAATCAGATTTTTGAAGAGGAAATGTTGAATGCTCTCCCGATTGCCCTTAAAAAAACGTGAGAGCAGTGCTGCGTCAGCATCTTTAACAGGAGGTCCAACTGCCAGGGCCCAGACTTAAAGTGGGTGGGCGGTTTTTGAGAGCCCAGGCTGGCTCCGCCATCAATTAACAACGGTAAAAATGCCTTATGACCGCAGCAACGAAAGACAGTCGTGCTGAAGCAGAGTGCGGAAGCGGAAGTGTGAAGTAAGACCTCCAGCCATCTCATACACAGTCAAGAACCTGGTAGCGCTTTGTCCCTCCGTATGATGTGAGCAATTGAGCTTCACTTGAAAATCTGGAGGTTGACGTTCCCTGTATCCACCCAGGTGCCACTTTTTCCTTGCATCTTTTTCCTCGTTTTATACTCAACGTGCTGGAGGAAATTGTCTCTGTTCTTTGTTCTCGGTCCCGTGCTCCATACTCATTGTCCTCTGGAATAACCTACATCTGTCCAAGTCTCCTTGTACCCCCTTGTACAATATCAAAGGAATATTTTACACGCTATTTTGTACATGCAAGGGGTTTTATTTTTTATAGTAGTTTAGTTCTAGAAAACACATTTTTAAATAGGAATGGAATCCCACCAACTGTCTTTGTTTCTCTTTGTGTTTTAATTGTATATAAATGGGTGCTCAATACAGGATTGATAGCTATTTAAAGATCTTTGGCAAAAACAATTCATTTTGCAATATTGTCACAATTAACAGTGTTCCTACCTATTCCTGTTCTGACAGCACCATCACCCTTGGCCAACTTTGACAATTGGTGGAAGAACAAATGTCTGTTAGGAAACAATTTTTTTTAGAATAGGACCTGTAAGATTGCTGCATTTAAAGCAGCCATGACCCAAAAAATTATAAAAATGACTTCTCAGCCACTGATAAAAATGTGAGGAGAAATGCCACTTAAAAGCCACATTTTCTTTTCCAAAGGACATGATTTATTGCTGGTATCTCACAGCAACATGACCCCAAGAAAATATTAAAAATGAGACCTCAGTCACAGGTTAAAAATGTGAGGGGAAATGGAACTTAAAAGCCACATTTCTGTTCCAAAGACCATGATATGCTGTATCTCACAGCAAACATGACCCCAAAAAATTAGATAGAATATGACTTCTTCTCACACACAAGTTAAAAATTGTGAAAGAAAATGCCACTTAGAAGCCACAATTCTGTTCCAAAGGACATGAAAAAAAGTTTAATAGCTGTATCACACAGCAACATACCCCAAAAAATTATAAATATGACTTCTCAGCCACATTAAAAATTGTGATGGAGAAATGCAACTTATAAGCCACATTTTCTGTTCCAAAGTACATAATTATAGCTGTATCTCAAAGCAACATGACCTCAAAAACCATATGACAATTGGCGAAAACTTCTAAAGATAAAAGGTCCGACATGATGAATCTCGCCCGGGCGGGCGCACCTTTCCGCCTGTTTCCCGGCGGAATCTGTGCCTGATTTATGTTCGGTGCCGGGGCGCGCTCATACATAGCATGTAAAGTCCGCCGCCGCGTCGCCAGTGTGTTAGCGCTAGTGCGGACTTAGGCGCAGTGCGGCGCTGCGCCTATGAATTCGGCGCCGGAGGTAGTGCGGTCATACATCCGGGGAAAAGCCGCCGCGCCTTGCCAGTGTGTTGGGCGCAGTGCGGGGACCGAGCGCAATGCGTGGCTGCATCTAAGATCGCCGTCCGAAGCGGTGCACTCGTACATTGGGAAAAGTTCCCTGCGCCTCGCCATGTGTTGGGGCACAGTGGCGGGGACATGGTCGCAGTGCGGGACTTAGGCCCCGTGAGTGGGAGCTGCGCCTGAAAAACCAGTTCCGATGCGAGACGGCTGGAACAGCGAGAAAATCATTCCAGATATCGGTATAGTAAGATCAAAAAATCGGCCTTTATAAAGGAGGAAAACATTCTAGTAAAAGAGCTGAAACCTAAAAAATAAAAAATACAATAAAACAAAATCACTTTCCAATATCCTATTCAAGAATAGGATATAGGAAATAGGGCGGAAATACAGTAATTCAAATTCCGAAAGCTATTCTGATTGGTCGGCATAAAACCGTGCCAATCAGAATAGAGCGACAGGAACCATTAAAACATATGGGGAAGTTTTAGACAATCAGAATCCACAGGCGGGACAGTTCAAAATACTGTAAAAAAGGCTGAAAAGAGTGATTGGCTGAGCTAGCGGGAGCTCGGCTAGAGCTCAGGCCATCAGAAAAGGAGGCGACAGAGGACCCATTAAAACGCTATGGAGAATTATTGACCAATCAGAATAGGGAGCGACAAAGACCCATTCTAGTCTATGTAGAAGGTTTAGAACCCAATCATGAATCCCACTGCGGGATAATTCCAAATACAGTAGAAAAGACAGAAAATGCAGATTGGCTAGCTAGCGGGTACTTGGCTATCCCAGCCAATCAGAGCGGCGAGCTAACTTCTCCCATTATAGTCTATGGAGAGATGGGCGGCTCTGAAATCTCTGCTGCTCAGCGCCGTGCGGCATGAATACTAATAAAAAATTATTTTAGATTAATGTAAAACAATATCAGATAAAGAGCAGAACGCCTTCTTTTTTACAAATAAAGCAGTTAAAAACCGAACAACGCGTTTTGTCGCTGAGACCGGCGCTACATAGGAATTGCAATAGAAGAGAACTGCCGGAAATACATAATTATCAAATTATTTTAAGCTATTCTCATGTGGTGCGGCATAAACCAGGCCAAATCAGAATAAGGAGCGACAATGTCCCATTATAACCTATGGAGGATAATTGACCAACAGATAAGGAGCGACAATGTCCCCATTATTTCCCTATGGAGAAAAATTGACCCAATCATATTCAAAGGCGGGACAGTTTTCAAAATACAGTAAAAATGCAGAATCGAGCTGATTGGTTGAAGCGGGGCTGGGGCTCGTCCAGCTTAGCCAATCAGAGCGCGGAGCTACTTACTCATAGAGTTCTATGGGGAAAAGAAAATTTTCTGAGCGCGCTCAGTGATTGGCTAAGTTAAAAGAGGCGCCGTTATTTGGACCCATGGGAGAGCGAGCGACGCTCCTATGGGTTTTCTAATGCAATCTTGAAAAATCAAACTGGAACATGGCCGAGAATCAAAATATAACACTGACAGAAGTTTCTCCCGATGTGTATATAAAGCGTTTTTAATATGGAGGGTAAACGTAAGAAAAAATATAAATCAATAAAATCATGTTTATTTCTTTATTTTCGTTAGCCAAGGATCAATAGTAGGGGTTGCAATAAAAATAAAAAGAAATAAACATGATTTTTATTGATTTAATATTTTTTTTTTCGTTACCCCAATATTTTTATCATTCACTTTTATATACACATCGGGGACAGAACTTTCTTTAGTTTTATAATTTGATTTTCGCCATGTACAGTTTTGATTTCCAGATTGCATTAAACACCCATAGGAGCGTCGCTCGCTCGCCCATTGGTCCAAATAATAGGCACCTCTTTTTAACTTAGCCAATTCACAAGAGCGCGCTCAGAATTTCTTTACCCCATAAACCACTATGATAAGTAGCTCGCGCTCTGATTGGCTAACTGGACCAGCCCCCGCCGCTTCAACCAATCAGCTTGTTTCTGCATTTATTACTGTATTATGAACTGACCACCTTGAATAGATTGGTCAATTTTTCTCCATAGGATATAATGGGGAACATTGTTGCTTCTATTCTGATTGGTCAATTCTCCTCCATAAGGTTATAATGGGACATTGTCGCTCCAATTCTGATTGGCTGGTTTATGCCACCAATGAAATAGCTTAAACAAATTTGAATTACAGTATTTCCCGGCAGTTCTCTCATTGCAATTCCCTATGTAGCGCCGAACTCGGCGACAAACGCGTTGTTCGGGTTTTTAACTGCTATAGTTGTAAAGAAGGGTTCTGCTCTCTTTATCTGAGTTTTACAATTAATAAAAATAATTTTTTTATTAATACTTCATGCCGCAACGCGCGTGAGCGCCGAGAATTTCAGAGCGCCTATCTCTCATAGACGATAATGGGGAGAAGTAGCTTGCGCTTGATAGGCTAGGATATCCAAGCCAACCGCTGGCTCTGACCAATCAGCTCTTTTCTGTCTTTTTTACTGTATTTTGAACTGTCCCTTTCCCTCCTTTGATTTTGATTGGTCCAAACTTCTCCATAGGATAATAATGGGACTTTGTCGCCTCCTATTCTGATTGGTCTAATACTCCTTCATAGTTAGAATGAGCCACTGTCGCTCCCTATTCTGATTGGTCCAAACTTCCCCCATAGATATAATGGGTCTTTGTCGCTCCTATCTGAATGGTCTATAGTTCACCATAGGTTTAAATGGGGTCTCTGTCGCTCTTACTATTCTGGATTGGCGAGCTAGCCAAGTCCCCGCTAGCTTTAACAATCAGCTCTTTTTCCGCATTTTTACTGTATTTTGAACTGTCCCGCCGGTGGATTCTGATTGGTCTAACTTTCTCCATAGGATATAATGGTCATTGTCCCGCTCCTATTCTGATTGGCCCGAGCTAGCCCAAGCCCCCGTTAGTGCTCAGCCAATCAGCTTTTTTCCCACAATTTTTAGTTTTAGCTGTAGTTTGGAACTGTCTACCCGCCGTGGATTCTGATTGGTCAATCCTTCCCATAGTTTTAAGGATCACTGTCGCTCCTATTCCTGATTGCCGGTTTATGCCAACCAATGAGAAATAGCTTCAGAATTTGAATTACTGTATTTCCCTTCCCGGCAATTTACAATATCATAATTCTTGAAATATTGCGCCGGTTCTAGAGTTTAGGAAAGTGATTTTTTTTTTTTTAATAATTATTTTTATTTTTGAGGTTTTTTTGAGGCTCTTTTCTGACAATGTTCTCCACCTATCATAAAGGCGATATTTCGATTCATAACTCATGCTGCACGGAGCGAGCGTCCCCGAGATTTCTGTAGCGATTCTTCTTTATGTGTTTCCTCGCATGTTTCCGATTCCTGCTTCACTTCGCCTCTGCCGGAGGATTTAGACCAAAATAAACCGGTCTGCCTGTCGGAGCTGCCGAGCGCTGCATTAGCGCCTCGCTTTGCCGACTCCGCATCGTACAAGCCTCTCGGAGTTTTCGAGCGCCAGGCCGCGTCCGCGCCCCAGAACGCCTAACCCTCGCCCCACCAGCGCCCATTGCCCGCGCCCTTCGAGTGCGGTCGCAGCTGAAAGTGGCGAATCGCTGCGCCCTAACACTGAAAACCCCGCGTCTGAGCACGGATTTGCTGCTGGGGAGGCGCAGTATACCCAGAAATCGGGCGACAAGCCCCGATCATTACATGTCGCCCAAAGAGAGTAAATGGATATGGTGTTTCATGAAACCTTGCTAGTCTTTTTACAGTCTCCTCAGAGCAAACCAGCAAAATGAACTGTTGGGAACTGATAATAAAAATTGCAGGTAAGAAATGATCATTTTAAAAAAAAAGTTTTCAAGAGGACCACTTTCTGTTTGAAGAGGAATTTGAAGTAGACCGGCAAACTAATTCGTGACAATTGGGGCCACAACATCATCAGAGATTCCATCCTGATTCATCATGATGAAAGTCAATCGATCCACATTATCTGTGGAAAGCCGGATGCAATGTCTGCGAATGAACTCCTCCAGCTGTGCTGAGGTCCCTCAGATTATGAATGCTGGCTGCTGGGAAGGACAAACACCTTTATGGTCGTTGCGAGCGACTCGGGCCAATCGTCCATTTTGGATACCCAGAATTCTATTAGTCTGGAACAACATACAAAACATCGGTGTTGAAGGACGCAGATAGGGTCGTGCACCATGATATTAAGCTGTTCTCTGTTTGTTGGTATGTGTGCCCTGCATTGCATGCGTTGGTGAGTGGTAAATAAATGATTGCCATGAGTCCACCCATTAGGCTTCTGCCACCGGGTTGCCCTGCTGCTGTGCTGGCTGCCGCTACGGCTACTTGGCACTCTACTTACTAACTGCTGTCACGTCGCTGATGTATGTCCACCGTGACATTATAAGAACGTGAAAGCAGACGCAACAGATGACTCCAGTTGATCAAACAGCAAGGTCTCCATTTCCTGCATTTTACTCTCTATTTTGGGTGGGTGGAAGTAAGGGGTTAGTTTTGTACCGGGGATCCAGGAGGGTGCCACCCAGTAACTGTGTTGTTCATTTTTGATGGCCTTAATATGCGAGGACATGTTGGAGGAAATGGACATCCAAGCACTCATGGTGAGAGATGGAGCCTTGATTTCCCAAGCCTCTGGATCGAGGGGCACTAGCAAACTGCTCTTCCTCATATTCCTCCTCCGCCATCAAATACCGCCCAACCTCTTTCCAAAGGCAGGGACGTCGGTAATGTCGGTGTCTAGTAAATACCTCCTCCTCCTCCGCTCCGTCCGGCACAGCTTCAACACAGCCCTGACTTGCCTCATAGATGCACCCTGAGCTGATTCGGCCCCGCCTTGCACTAGCCCTGGACCCCGAACCACTGCCTAATAAGACCGATAAAATTGAGAAACGTCGGGCCCTTTTGGGGATTCGTTTGGGAAAAAGTCTCCATGTCCGCATCTGTGTCCGTCTCCCCCTCCGCGCTGGCGGACCTGATTTTTCAGAGTTCCAACGATCGTTCAGAACTAAAACACCACAAGGGGCATGCTGAAAAGGGGCATTGCCGAACGACCGTTTTGGGGGCTTCTTAAAAACTGGAAAGGGATGGGCAGACTCTTCCCCCCTGCCCCACCTCGGGGCTCAACACCCGAGTCCGCCCCGCTCATGTAGGCCATGTTACTTTGTATTGCGAAAATGGCATTGCTTTTGCTGCCAAAATCGCGGAGCATTTGGAGGGTGGAATTCCCAGCTTTTTGCCACTAAACAATGAGATTATGAGAGCCGGGGCTGACCTGAAAACGCACCAGGCAGGACAACAGGGTGCAACGGCGGAAGTACAAACTCAGCCCCTCGACCTTTCCCCTCACGGGAGCCAGACCCGGGTAGCTTTTTAAAATTTCTGGACGACAAGGTTCATGACATTGCCAGGCAAGGGATTGCCCAGCCACCATTTTAAAGGGCACCCAAGCAATTTCGACCGTTTCGCACACCCACCTTCCCGGGCACAAGGTTCTTGTCACCCACCACGCTGGGGTTCTGGGTTGCGGAGAGCCGTCCACAGCTCCTGACCTTGTGGAGGTCTCCAAGACAGTTTAATTTCAACGGGCCGGGTTTTCCCTGGGCCCGTGAGCAACCAAACCCCTTGGGGGAAAGAACCCTGCACCATCCCTGCGGTTTTTAAGAGCGGCCCAGCCCGAAGCCACCCCTCACAACCAAAAAACATCCACCCACTCACCCAGTGAGCTGTCACAAGAAAAGCGGCCTTGGCCTGCTTACTAGTCCATGTTTGGTGTCAGATGGACTTTTCCGACACAGATGCAACAACGGCCCTTTAAATTTTAGATACACGGGCGGCCAGGGCAGGACGGCTTTTCTGCAAAGAAATGCCTGCCGGCATCTGGTATTGGGGGCAGGCAAGGGTATGATGTGGGGGAACCCATCTTGTCCACCAACGGAAAGGCAACATTTCCAAGGCTAAAAAACCTGGCAATGCCGACATAGGCTTTGGCTTTGGGATGGTTTGGGTTAAAGTGTTTCTTCTGCTCCCAAACCTGGAAGACAGAAGGCGGCTGCTAGACTGGCCCCCGTAACAGCAGGGCTCAAACTGGCGGAAGGAGAAGGGGGAGGATGGGTCTCTGGTGGTTTCGGTGGAAATTGGGCGACGGGGGAGGCTGAAGCGGAGGCTGACCCTGATCATACACTGAGAGACATGGGGAGTTTAGGGAAACCCTTTGGTGGTGGTGGAGGAGGAGGGGGTGGGGAAAAGAGGGGGACTGTTTGGGAACCCGGGGTCCGGTTGGGGCCTT
>JAODAL010078349.1:0-12947 GCA_025379985.1 Phyllomedusa bahiana
CCCCTATGTACAAAATATAACTACTTAATAGCCCCCCGTCAGAATATAATAAAAAAAAACGCCTCCTAGTACAAGAATATAAACTATAAACTGCCCTATGACAAAAATTAATACAAAAACTGCCCCTATGTACAAAATATAATCTAAATCTGCCCCCCATGTAAAAGAAAAACTACATAATATGCCCCTATGATTGCACATGCCCCTTATGGACGTGCACATGGGTTAGTCGCACTTTCTAAGAGCTAAGATTTATGGACAAATGCAGCTTTTATAAAAGCAAGAAAATATGTTGTCCCCAATGTTACACGCCAGCACCGTGTCACTGAACTGCGAGTGATTGACAGCTTTCTCTTTTGGGGCGTTTTAAGACTGATTTTTGTGCTCAGGCTTGGACTGGCCCATAAGGGGGTAAGGAAACTTGGGAGCCCCCGAACGCTCCATTTGGGGGCCCCTCGATCAACTCCCCTGGTGGGCTCCCAAAATTTATTCCACTGGGGAACCCCCGAATCAACTCTCTGGGGGCCCAAGAAACAATCCACTGGTGGGGTCCAATAATCAACTCCCCTGGGGGCTCCCAAAAACACTCACGGGGGGCACCAAGAATCAACTCCCCTGGTGGGCCCCAAGAACAACTCCCCCGGTGGGCACCCAAAAATCAACTCCCCTGGGGGGCACCAAGAATCAACTCCCCTGGGGGGCACCAGATCAACTCCACTGGTGGGGTCCAAGAAACAACTCCCTGGTGGGGTCCAGAAACAACTCCACTGGGGCCAAAAAAATCAACTCCCCTGGTGGGGCCCCAAAAAATCAACTCCCTTGTTTGGATCCCCAAAAATCAACCTATGGTGGGGTCCAAAATCCCTCCACGGTGGGCTCCAATAATCAACCCCCTGGTGGGCCCAAAACCAACTCCACGGTGGGCCCCAAAACCAAACCCATGGTGGGGGCCCCAAAAACCAACTCCCCGGGGGCCCCAAGAAAAAACTCCCCTGGTGGGGCCCCCCCCAATCAACCCAGTGGGCTCCGGAAAAACACTCACTGTGGCCCAAGAAAAAATCCACTGGTGGGCCCAAAACCCTCACGGGGCCCAAAATCATCTCCACTGGTGGGCCCCCCAAAAATCAACTCATGGGGACCCAAAATCAACTCCACTGGGGGGCTCCAAAAATCCTCCCCCCCCAATGGTGGGCCCAAGAACCAAATCCAATGGTGGGCCCAAGAATAACTCATGGTGGGTCCCCCGATTTAATTTCCCCTGGTGGGTCCAAAATAACTTACGTTTTTCCCAAAACCCCTCCATGGTGGGCCCCTTTAATCAACCCACGGTGGGCCCCAAGAATCATCTCCACTGGTGGGCCCCAAGTGTCAACTCCATTGGTGGATCCCAAGAATCAACTCTACTGGTGGGCTCCAAGAATGCCCTCGACTGGTGGGCTCCAATATCATCTCCACTGGTGGGCCCCAAGAATCAACTCCATTGGTGGATCCCAAGAATTAACTCCAATGGTGGGCTCCAAGAATCACCTCCACTGGTGGGCTCCAATAATCAACTCCACTGGTGGGCCCCAAGAACCAACTCCAATGGTGGGCTCCAAGAATCAACTCCACTGGTGGGTCCCAAGATTCAATTCCACTGGTAAGTCCCAGGAATCACCTCTACTGATTGGCCCAAAGAATCATCTCCACTGGTGGGCCCAAAGAATCATCTCCATTGGTGGATCCCAAGAATCAACTCTACTGGTTTGCCCCAAGAATCATCTCCACTGGTGGGGTCCAAGAATCATCTCTACTGGTGGGCCCCAAGAATCAACTCCACTGGTGGGCCCCAAGAATCAGCTCCACTGGTGGGTCCTAAGAATCAACTACTGCTGGGCACCAAGAATCAGCAACACCAATGGGCCCCAAGAACGAACTCCACTGGTGGGCCCCAAGAATCACCTGCCCTGATGGGCCCCAAGACACAACTCTACTGGTGGGCCCAAAGAGACAACTCCAGCAGGATGACATAACCAGGCCTTTCCTCTCTCTAGTCAAAGAAAGGTCTGTTTTTGTATAAGGCTGTGAGTAGCTGAGAGGTAAAGTTTTTGCCTCCAGACACAAGGGTCCTGAGTTCAAATCCCTGCAGGAACCAAACCTGTGTTTTTTTTTCTCTTTATCAATGCACAGATCTCATTGCGGTTTCTTTTTTTTATTTATTTGCACTGTTTGATTAATTACTAAGGAGTACAGAGGACGGGAGTAGAGTCACAGCACCTGGGGGTGAACACTCAGTAGCTGCCTGAGAGGAGAGGTGATGTCTGAGCATGTGCGGCCAGGACTGAGGAGCTCTTGTCCCTGGTCGTATCCACTGGAGACGAGCTGTAAACAATGGATCACTAAATGATCAGCTAAGACAAAAACGATCCAGAATTTTTAATAATGATGAACATGTTTATTTCATTTGCAAGCTTCCCCCGTCAATTTTACTTCGTGGCAAAACCCCTTTAAGTTTTACAGTGTTGCCTGGGTTGTAGCTATGGAGAAGAACAGGTAGAAGTCACACATAGGTTCTGCTTAGAAAGGGGGCTCACAGCCTCTTTTTGGCTATAACAGCCTCTATGTTTGTAGGAATGCTTTCCAGGTGACTTTGGAGAGTCTCACCCTGTATATTATCATAGATATGGTATATCCTCATGATAGGTCCCTCTCTCTGGAGGACGCACCACATGAAGGCAACGCATTATTCGGCCATGGTTTATAGTAATACAATGCAATACTGCATTCATTCATGTACCATTACATTGGAAGTGACATCAGATGGGACGTATAGTCCAACACAGGGGCATTGGCTTGTCTTATTAGTAAATTAACCCTTCCTAAAACCCCTTAAACACCACTAAACCTAATTTTGGTTAGGATTATGAGTAATGAATAGAATATTGGCTCAGGACATCCCAAACTCAGGAGAGGGATAGTTTAGGATTAAAAAAAACATGGATTTTGTCTTCCACAAACAGCACCACAACTGTTCACAGGTTGTGTCTGGTACTGCAGCTGCAGCCAAGAAAGGGAAAAGAGGAAATACCAAACACAACCTCTAGACAACAACCCTAACCATAAATTATTAGAACGTAGGGTTAGTACAAAATTTGGGCGACATGTATGAAGCTCACCACGTCGGAGTGCAAGTTTTCGAGCGCTCGAACGTGAAAGCTGCACCTCTTGTATGTCGGCGCCGGATGTGCGCTCATATATGCGGTGAAAAGTCCACCGCGCCTCGTCAGTGTGTGGGGCGCAGTGCGGGTCCGAGGCGCAGTGCGGCGCTGCGCCTATGATTCGCCGTGCAGAGCAACCTCTCCCATACATACTTTTGAAAAGTTCCAGTCCCTCGCATGTTGTAGGCCGTCAGTGCGTTTTCGAGGCGCAGTGCGGAGCTGCAGCCTATGATGTCGCGTGCGAGGAGGTGCGCTCATATATGCGGTGAAAAGTCCACCGCGCCTCGCCAGTGTGTGGGTCGCAGTGCGGGACTTAGGCGCAGAAGGGACTGCGCCAAACATGTATTCCGAATCGAGACAGGCTGGAAATGAGCGAAAAATCATTAAACATGTCCGTGCGGAGTATGAATCAAAAAAGCGTTTTTATTAGGTGTAAAACATTATCAGAAAAAGAGCTGAAACCTTCAAAAAAAATAAAAACATAAATAAAATCACTTTCCAAAAATCTAGAACGGCGCAACATCAGGAATTGGGATATTGGAAATTGCCGGAAAATACAGTAATCCAAATTCTGTAAGCTCTTCTCATGGTCGGCATAAACCAGCCAATCAGAATAGGAGCGAAGGTGAACCATTAAAACCTATGGAGAAGTATTGACCAATCAAATTCAAAGGCGGGACAGTTCAAAATACAGTAAAAATGCAGAAAAGAGCTGATTGGTTGAAGTAGCGGGGGCTTGGCTATCTCGGCCAATCAGAGCGTGAGCTACTTTGGCTGGTTTATGCCGACCAATGAGAAGAGCTTACAGACTTTGAATTACTGTATTTCCCGGCCATTTCCAAGATCCTAATTCTTGATGTTGCGCTGGTCTAGATTTTTGGAAAGTGAGTTTCTTTATGTATTTTTTGAGAAGGGTTGTGCTCTTTTTCGGATAATGTTTTACACCTAATAAAAGGGATTTTTGGAATCATACTCCTGCCGCACGGAGCGGAGAGCCGAGATTTCTTTTGCGATTTTCATATATTTCCTCTTATGTTCCGTTCTCGCTTCACTTCGCCTCCGCCGGAGCATTTAGATCAGAATCAACCAGGTCTGCCTGTCGGAGCTGGCGAGCGCTGCAATGCGCCACACTTTGCCGACTCGCGATCATGCATGCCTCGGAGTATACGAATGAGCCGCGTCCCGCCCCAGAACGCCCACACCGCGCCCATTACACGCCCCTTCATGTTAGGCGCATCCGAAAGTGGTGAACGCTGCGCCTAACATCGCATCACTGAGTCCGACAGGGGATTCGGATCGGTGAGACGCCGTTTTCGCCAGAAAACAGGCGCAACTCCCGATCATACATGTCGCCCTTTGTGTTCAGCACATCCCAAACTTAAAGGGGTTGTCTCACCATGCTGTTTACAGAGCCACAAGCAGCTTCAGAGTCACACTTCCAGGTCAGGCTATGGGTGGTTTTATAGAAGTGATTAGTATATCGGCTCATATTCACAGCTCTTATAATTGCACTGACATGAGAGCAGGAGATGTAATCTATGGTGCAGAGAGCTTCAGAGTTCAAAGTAAACACTTAAAAGTAAGTTGTTTGTTAGAGATAACACACTCTGTTCTCAAGGTGCAGACGTCCTGGTGATGTCAAAAGCTGCTCTCTGTCTGATCAGAAAGGTAGACCACAGAAACCTGTGTGCAATCAGAGCAGATAAAATCTCATCTCCTGGTAATATCAAAAAAGGGATGTGTTTGAAAAAAAGTCTTGATTTACCGTTCCCTACATGCTGAAAGTTAAACTTTGTAGTGAGTCAACCCTACTCATAGTAAAGGGATTACTCTGAATTAAAAATAGAGGGAGCTGTGTTCTCTCTATTCTATTCTATGGGAGTTCCCAGTACAGGGAGCGCTGTGTTCTCTACATTCTGTTCTATGGGAGTTCCCAGTACAGGGGAGCGCTGTGTTCTCCATTGTGTTCTATGGGAGTTCCCAGTACAGGGGAGCGCTGTGTTCTCTCCATTCTGTTCTATGGGAGTTCCCAGTACAGGGAGTGCTGTGTTCTCCATTCTGTTCTATGGGAGTCCCTAGTACAGGGAAGTGCTGTGTTCTCCATTCTGTTCTATGGGAGTTCCCAGTACAGGGGAGTGCTGTGTTCTCCATTCTGATCTATGGTAGTTCCCAGTACAGGGGAGTGATGTGTTCTCCATACTGTTCTATGGGAGTTCCAAGTACAGGGGAGAGCTATGTTCTCCACTCTGTTCTATGGGAGTTCCCTGTACAGGGGAGTGCTGTGTTCTCCCTTCTGTTCTATGGGAGTTTCCAGTAGAGGGGAGAGCTGTGTTCTCCATTCTGTTCTATGGGAGTTCTCAGTACAGGGGAGTGCTGTGTTCTCCATTCTGTTCTATGGGAGTTCCCAGTACAGGGGAGCGCTGTGTTCTCTCCATTCTCCTCTATGGGAGTTCCCGTTACAGGGGAGCGCTGTGTTCTCTCCATTCTGTTCTATGAGAGTTTCCCAGTACAGGGGAGGTCTGTTCTCCATTCTATTCTATGGGAGTTCCTGGTACAGGGGAGCGCTGTGTTCTCCATTCTGTTCTATGGGAGTTCCCAGAACAGGAGAGCGCTGTGTTCTCCATTCTGTTCTATGGGAGTTCCCCGTACAGGGGAGCACTGTGTTCTCTCCATTCTGTTCTATGGGAGTTCCTGGTACAGGAGAGCGTTGTGTTCTCCATTCTGTTCTAAGGGAGTTCCCAGTACAGGGGAGCGCTGTGTTCTCCATTCTGTTCTATGGGAGTTCCCAGTACAGGGAGCGCTGTGTTTCTCCATTCTGTTCTATGGGAGTTCCAGTACAGGGGAGCGCTGTGTTCTCCATTCTGTACTATGGGAGTTCCCAGTGCAGGGGAGAGCTGTGTTCTCCATTCTGTTCTATGTAAGTTCTATGCATTCAGCTGTGCTCAGAACACCGATAAAACACAATGGAGTGCCGTGTACAAGGGTGACCGCCTCTCCAGTCTGCATTGTGACTTTCGGGGCCCGTATCCAAGATAGGTGCAGGCAGGGCTTTCATCAGTCATCTATTAACCGTTTCATGGTCCCAGCCAAATCAAATGGGGCCCCCACCCATTACTAGTTTCTATTTTTTAACATATCAGTGCGCCCCTTTTTGATTTGGGCCCCTGACAGGAGTACTGCCTGTCCTGCCCTATTGGCCCCCCCTGGGTGCAGGTCCCATCTTTGGGATCCAGACAATGATGGCGTATCCTAATGCAGACATCATTCTAGTGATTGTCTATCTAGGTAAAATCCCTTTAATAAAAAAAAATTGGCTTCCGATGTCCAAAACCTAAAAATTTTATACAAATTCAGTCCAACCTGTATCAGACCGAACAGTGCCCCCATACGAGCAACACTAGTCATAGTAAAGTGATTGGATTGGATTTGGGAAATTTTGGAGGACTTTTTTTTCACAAAAGCAGCGCCCCCTTTGTCCTTGTGCCGTGTCGGGTATTGCGGCCTGCCCTGCGGAGAAGTGGAGCCATTTCTGGAAGGGAAGCCGATAGGTTTGTACTTTTCGGATAGATTTCCTAACCATCCTGCACAGTGACTCCATATGGTCATAAAGACCTTCTCAGGGCTCACTCAGCTGTCGGGGTCAGCTCGGGGTGCAATGAGGGTCGTAAACTTGGGTGACTGGGTAAAAGGTGACTGAAAGTTCGCCGTGATGTAATGATCACATGACTCCTAATCCTTTTTGGTTTGGGCCCCTTCCCCTGTAATAATAGACCTCTCGGAGATTTGTAATTACAGGCACCGGAGAGGCGCACTCACGTATTCCCCACAATAATCGCACTGATTGCTGGGTCCGGACTGACACCTCTGAGGATTTGTGTTCCTCTAGGATGAGTCACATCTACATCTGAAGGGGAGAATGACACCAAATGATAGACACGGCCTCCAAGACGTCGCTGGTGGGCGCTGTGATGTCATCCGACCGCCTGACTCCATGGACAGAGCAGACGCCATGAGAGTGTCAGGGAGGGAAAACTAGAAAACAACGATGTAGCAGAGCTGAGCTTGTCCGTGGTTCATGGGGATGTCACAATTTGTTAGTCGTGTTTTTTTTTCTATGGTAACTCTGAGTTCTTTGCCGGGGAGAGTTGTCATGGGGACCAAGAAAGATCAATAATTTTAATTATTGATAATGTGACTTTGAAAAGTCCTGTTTTTATTAATATTTGAGGACAAACATTAAACGAGATAGATATGAGATAGATAGATATGAGATAGATAGATAGATAGATAGATAGATAGATAGATAGATAGATGATAGATAGATATGAGATAAAATAGAATAGATAGATAGATATAGATAGATAGATATGAATAGATAGATAATATGAGATAGATAATAGATATGAGAGGGATAGATAGATGATAGATAGATATGAATAATGATAGATATGAGATAGATAGATGAATAGAAAATAGATAGATATGAAAAGATAGATATATAGATATATATGATATAGATAGATATATAGATAGATATGAGATAGATAGATAGATAGATAGATATATGAGATAGATAGATATGAGATAGATAGATAGATAGATAGATAGATATATGAGATAGATAGATATGAGATAGATAGATATGAGATAGATAGATAGATATGAGATAGATAGATAGATATGAGATAGATATGAGATAGATATGAGATAGATAGATATAAGATAGATGGATAGATATGAGATAGATAGATATGAGATAGATAGATATGAGATATAGATAAAATAGATATGAGATAGATAGATTAGATAGATAATAAAATAGATAGATAATAGATAGATAGTATGAGATAGATAGATATGAGAGAGATAGATTTAAAAAGATAGATAGATAGATATGATAGATAGATAGATAGATATGAGATAGATAGATTGAGATAGATAGATAGATAGATATGAAAATAGATAGATATGAGATAGATAGATAGATAGATAGATAGATAGATATGAGATAGATAGATATGAGATAGATAGATATGAGATAGATAGATAAGAGATAGATAAGAGATAGATATGAGATAGATAAGAGATAGATAAGAGATAGATAAGAGATAGATATGAGATAGATATAGATTTGATATAGATAGATAAGAGATAGATAGATATGAGATATATAGATAGATAGATAAGAGATAGTATGAGATAGATAAGAGATAGATATGAATAGATAAAGATAGATATGAGATAGATAAGAGATAATATGAGTAGATATTAATAGATAATAGATTTGATAGATATGAGATAGATAGATAGATATGAGATAGATAGATATATAATATGAGTAGATAGATATAGATAGATAGAATATAGATATGAGTAGATAGATAGATATGAGATAGAAAATGAGATAGATAGATAGATAGATTTGATAGATGGATTAGAGATAGATAGATAGATATATTAGAGATAGATAGATTAGAGATAGATAGTAATATGAGATAGATTGAATGTATTTAGATAGATAGATAGATAATATGAGATAGATAAAGAGATAGATAGATATGAGATAGATAGATATGAGATAGATAGATAGATAGATATGAGATAGATAGATAGATATGAGATAGATAGATAGATAGATAAATATGAGATAGATAGATAGATATGAGATAGATAGATATGAGATAGATAAGAGATAGATACATAGATATGAGATAGATATTAGATAGATATGAGATAGATAGATAGATATGAGATTTGATAGATGATAGATATGAGTAGATATGAGATAGATTAGATAGATAGATAAAAGATAGATATGAGATAGATAGATATGAGTAGATAGATAATAGATAGATAGATAGATTGAGTTTGTAGATAGATATGAGATATATAGATATTTATTTAATAGATAGATAGATATGAGATAGATAGATATGAGATAGATAGATATGAGATAGATAGATATGAGATAGATAAGAGATAGATATGAGATAGATACATAGATATGAGATAGATATTAGATATGAGATAGATAGATAGATATGAGATAGATAGATAGATAGATATTAGATAGATATGAGATAGATAGATAGATATGAGATAGATAGATATGAGATAGATAGTTGGACATATGTGTATATACTTAGATATGAGGCAGATATATGAGGTTGATAGGAGATAGCGCTGCATTTCCTCCAGTAGTTGCAGCTCTCCCGTCACGTGCCGCTCTCTGTCATGGCCGCCTCTAGCTTTTACATGCAGTAATAGAGGATCCGGGCTGCGGCCCAGCGTGTGGAGATTGGGGTCTTGTCAATGCAGGAAGAGAAAGCTGAGAAAACTTTGATCAGAGCTCAGTCTCCTGAATCAAGATGACGGTTCGCTTCGTTCGCTTCGTTCGCTTCATTGAATTTCAGAAAAGCAATAAAAAAAATGTAAAAAAAACCTACAAGCCCGCCGGCCCCATTGTGAATAAATGACTTGTTCCAGCTCGGCGCTGTCTGCAGCGATGTCTATTATGATTCCATTCTAATTGTGTAAATGACTCGCCGTGAAATCCCGTACAAGGCTCCCATTTGTAGTCAGACATATGTTCTGCTGCAGGTAGCCGGCATCTAAGTCAACATGCATGGGGTATTTGTGTGCCTATGAATAGACCGGGGCCCGGCCGCTCCTCTGCGCACAATAAGCTTCTGCTGTTGCCATAACAGCTGCCTGGGCAAAGACTTAGCCCCCCACCTCCATGCCGCACGTAGCGCCCCCGTCACGCATAGCGAGCTATGAAAGTGTACATGGCATGACGTCCCCGCGCGCCTGCCCCGAAAATCCCACAATCCTCCGATTCTGTCAAATATTCTATTCAGCTGTTTTTCTCATTTCCAAGAAGGTTGGCGGCAACTTGACGAGCGATTTTGTGAAAATCGGCCCCATCGCTGGAAGCGAGGTTTTTTCGGTGGGGGAGAAGCTCTGCTATTTTCTTACTTTCTCATTGGCACGCCATTCAAAACATAGGTTTGCTGTCAGTGAATGAGAACACTCCTGTTTACATTTAGAGGCAACAAACCTGCACATAGCTGGTCCTGCTATCACCTAAGGAAGGGAATATAATTGTATCCAGTCTAGACAATGCTCTATGAGCTCAACAGCCTGGATTCCAGACAGATACATTGTACATAGCTAGTCCTGTTCGTAGCTGAGAAGTTGATACAATTGTATCCAGTCTAGACAATGCTCTTTGAGCTCAACAACCTGGATTCCAGACAGATACATTGTACATAGCTAGTCCTGTTCTTAGCTAAGAAATAGATATAATTGTTTCCAGTATAGACAATGCTCTATGAGCTCAACAGCCTGGATTCCAGACAGATACATTGTACATAGCTAGTCTTGTTCTTAGCTGAGAAATAGATATAATTGTATCCAGTCTAGACAATGCTCTTTGAGCTCAACAACCTGGATTCCAGACAGATACATTGTACATAGCTAGTCCTGTTCTTAGCTAAGAAATAGATATAATTGTTTCCAGTATAGACAATGCTCTGTGAGCTCAACAGCCTGAATGCCAGACGGATTCATTGTACATAGCTAGTCCTGTTCGTAGCTGAGAAGTTGATACAATTGTATCCAGTCTAGACAATGCTCTATGAGTTCAACAGCCCAGACTCCAGACAGATATATTGTACATAGCTAGTCCTGTTCTTAGCTGAGAAATAGATATAATTGTTTCCAGTATAGACAATGCTCTATGAGATCAACAGCCTGGATTCCAGGCAGATACATTGTACAATACTAGTCTGTGTCTTAGCTGAGAAGTAGATATAATTGTTATCCAGTCTGACTTGCTCTTGAGCTCAACAACCTGGATTCCAGACAAATACATTGTACATAGCTAATCCTGTTCTTAGCAGAGAAGTAGATATAATTGTATCCAGTCTGAACAATGCTCTATGAGCTGAACACATTAACAACACTAGTACAATACTTTGCTACAATTTATAATTCTGGTGTTTCGGATGTTTATCTCATAGAGCATTGTCTAGACTGGATTCAGTTGTATCCGTTTCTTAGCTGAGAGCAGGAATAGTTATGTACAGGATATCAGTTTAGAGTCCAAGCTGTTGAACACACAGAGCATTGTCTGAGCTGGAAATATTTATATCCACTTCTCAGCTGAGTGCAGGACTAGGTACTTACAATGTATCAGTTTGAACTCCAGACAGTTTAGCATTGTCTGGGCTGGATATAACTGTATCCACTTCTCAGGTGAGAGCAGAACTATGTATAATGTATCAGTCTGCAGTCCAGGATGCTTAGCTCATAGAGCATTGTCTAAACTTGACACAATTGTATCCACTTCTCAGCTGAGAGCAGGACCAGCTATGTAGAATGTATGAGTCTGAAAACCAAGATGTTTAGCTCACAGAGCATTCTCTAGACTTGACACAATTGTACCCACTTAGCTTAGAGCAAGACTAGATTTATAAAATGTATCAGTCTGGAGTCCAGGCTGTTTAGCTCACAGAGCATTTTATAGACTGGGTATAATTGCATCCACTTCTCATATGAGAGCAGGACTAGCTATTTACAATGTATCAATCTGGAGTCCAGGCTGTTGAGCTCACAGAGCATTTTATAGACTGGGTATAATTGCATCCACTTCTCATCTGAGAGCAGGACTAGCTTTGTACAATGTATCAGTCTGGAGTCCAGGCTGTTTAGCTCACAGAGCATTGTGTAAGTAGTAGGATCATAAAGCACATTACAAAGTAGCTTTTATTTGATACTTTGCTTAAGCGGATTCTGACAAAAGTTTTACTACTCATTTTTTTATGTGTCATTCAGCTTAGAGATATTTTGGTGGGGGGGGATGGGAGGGGGAGGGGAGGGGGGGGACTGTTATTTGCATCAGATAGGACATGGCGTGCCAGAGACGGGGACCTGTCCTCCAGCCGGGGAATGTTTGGTGAGAAAACACAAGTGCTTATTGCTGCAGCCTCCTATCCCTCATTTGTCACACAATCTAGCTTTCTGGACACAATATTATCTTTAGAACTGGAACCTCCTGAGAGAACTGTAACCAGCAACTGGATTCATTCCCGAGGCCTGGAAGACTGTCTCCCTCCATAAAGATCCATTACAAGTAGCAACGCAGTGGGGCTCCGAAACGACAAAAAGTGTCTACTCCCCCCCCCACCCCCCACCCCCCGCACACTCACAGACATCAGTTACACATACTAGCCCCTTCCTTGTCCGAAATGTTAGATTGGCGGGGAACGCAATGCTTGGACCTTCTAGAAGATAAGACCCAATTCCCCCCCTCTCTAAACCACACAACATATGGAGGAAGGACCGGTACGGTGCAGCGGCTAAACATATAGGGGGCAAAACCTTCTAGAATGTAGGACCCAATCCCCCCAATCTAAACCACACAACATATGGAGGATGAACCTGTAGGGTGCGATGGCCGAGCATATAGGGGGGCAAAACCTTCTAGAATGTAGGACCCAATCCCCCCTCTCTAAACCACACAACAGATGGAGGAAGGACCTGTAGGGTGCGGCGGCTAAACATATAGAGTGGCAAAACTTTCTAGAAGATAAGACCCAATCCCCCCAATCTAAACCACACAACATATGGAGGAAGGGCCTGTACGGTGCAGCGGCTAAACATATAGGGGGCAAAACCTTCTAGAATGTAGGACACAATCCCCCCAATCTAAAACCCCACAACAATGGAGGGAAAGGGCCTGTACGG
>JAODAL010078350.1:0-12947 GCA_025379985.1 Phyllomedusa bahiana
AGGGGGGCCCCGTAGGCCTGTTCGCTGGTCGGTCCCCGTGAATCCATAACGAACAGCGTGCCAATTTTCTTCAGGGGTTAATGAAACCCTTCATTCGCGGGTCTTCCCTCCTGTCCTCCAGTCACGGCCCACAAATGTCGCATATCATCGACAGCATCCATCAAACATTAAGCGAAGGCACCCCAAATGTAAAATCATATACCCCATGTGGAAAATCAATTTTCTGAAGACCTTTTTTGATGAAAAAATGGGTTTGGGGGTTAAAAGGCATTTAAAAAGATCAAGGGCCAAAGAGGATGTTTTGTCTGCCCCGCCCCCAAATCGTTGATCCCATCAGAGGGGAGAAGGAAGTGGGGTCTGGGAAAAAAATTTCCGCGGGTCGACAACGCCTTGCGGTCCCTTTTGTTGTAGCCCAGCTCCGGATGAGAATGTCGGGAGGAGGAAAGTACCTGTGTGATGATATGATGATGATGATGAAAAATAGCGGTCCACGGGGGCTTTTCAGCGAATTTGTTGCGAGCGCTTCAACACTGGAAAAGGAGGAAGAGAGGGGGTGTGTCATACAGGCCCCGCCTCAAAAAGGAGGGGGTGGTCCATGGCCCGCTAGATCTTCCCCCACCCATGATCGCGGAAAACCGCCCCTCTCTTATCGCTCTGATTCCCCACGATTTTATATCCCGCCTTTGCCCGTAAACGCATCAGTAGGGGGAAGATTTTAGGTTTTTTTAACACCCAAAAACATGTTTTTCACATGAGTGAATGCATGATTGAAATGGAGGGAACACTTGGCAAAAAAGGCCACACGAAAAAGGGTTCAACCCTGTCACCCCCTTGTCTCCCCCTCCCCCGCCAGCCCAAGGGTTTCCTATTGCCATGTCTCTCACGTCAGATCAAGGAAGCCCCGTTTTCATTTCCCATGTGCCCGAGTCCCCAGCACCACCAGAGACACCGCCTCCCCCTTTCTCGTTTCCCAGTTTGCCCTGCCCTTTACAGGGGTCGTCTAGCACCCACCCTTCTGTCTACCGGTTTGGGAGCAGAAAAAACACTTTAACCCAAACCCCAAACCCAAATCCTGAATGTGGGCTGTCGGAATGTCGTTTAGAATTTCAGGAAAATTTGGGTCGGGACGAAGTCGAAGTTTGGGGTACTTCGCGGGAACAAAGCTGCTTTTGATTGAAAAAGGGCTGCAAAAAATGGCGTTCGGGGGAAAAAAATCGGGAGGAAAAGGGGCATAGCCAATCGAGCCCGGCGGGATTTGTGATGTCACCGCCTAATAAAAGCCCGGGCGCACGCGGGGAGTAACGCCTCTCACTGTATGAGGGGAAGGTGCTGCCGCAGCTGTTTGATCTGATACAAAAGAATTCATTTTTATCAGGTTTTTGGGGGGGTGAAAAGTTTTGTTAGAGATGTTCTTTTACGTTTAATTTGTTTTTGGGGGGGGTATTGGAACTGAAGCCCAGGTGCGCCCATTGCAGCCGATATACATTTTAATGCTATCTGCTCACAGCACATTAAATTTCCCAAGGGTTATCAAAGCCTTTCCTGTTTTTCTTTTAAAAGAAACAGTTTTTTTACAATTCAAATCCCACTTAATTTTTGGGTCATTTTTTTTGCGCAATTTACTCCAGGGTTAAAAGCGTTGTTCCGTTGTGGTTCTAAAAGAAACGTTTTTTTTTCACCGCCAAAGAAGAAAAATTTGTGAAGCTAATTCTAACCAAAGGGTTAATTACAAGTTTTTCTTTGTTGTTTTCCGAAAAACACGCCGTATTAACACGCTACAAAGCTGGAATTTTTGACAGCACTTTTCTTTTGCGAAATTTTTACACCCAAGGGTTAATAAATATTTTTGCAGTTGAATTTGAAAAAAAACGTTATTTTCACCGCCAAAAAAAAATTTTCCCTGTACATAACCCAACCAAAGGAAAATTCAAGTTTTTTGTTGTTCTTGAACTAAAAAAACATACTTTTAACACGTACAAGCTGTAATTTTTGGTTGCTCATTTTCTTTTTGCGAATTTAGTCCAGGGGAAATTTAAAGCTTTGGTTCTGCGGGTTTGTGGTCACTAAAAGAAACATTTTTTTCACCTCCAAAGAAAAATTTTGCCTTAGCTAATTCATATTAAAAGGTTAAATTTAAAACCCTGTTTTGTTTTTTATATTCAAAAAATTAACAGTGTTTTTAAACGGAAATAAAGAAATTTTTCCGGGCCCTTTGTGGAGCGCAATTATATCCAAAAGGGTTCCCCGCTTGTTACTGGGTTCTTTTGGAGTCAAATACGGGTGTGTATTTATCAAATACAGTTATCTTCATCAAAAACAGGTCTGTACATTTTGAAAAACAGTAGTCAGACAGAGAGGTAGCAGGCTCTTCACCTGAAGGGGCAGTGGGACAAAACATTCCTGGGGCAGGCCCGGTACAGCCACAAGGGGGTGTCCGCAGGGGTCCTCGGTGAGGGCCCCAAAATGCCCTGTCATCTAACGGCCGGGGGTGTGCACAGCCCAAAGGTTCTTGATTGGTTGACTAGGATCCCTTCCCACCAGATCATCTACAAAACCCCGCCAAGAAACGGTGAAACATCAACACAAACCCCTTTGTTGGGGAGGCCCGAAGGGGGCAGCGGCCTCACCCGCCCCCAACCTGCCTTGTCCGTTCTAGGTTCTGGCTCAGCCCACTATATAGCGAGGATAACAAATTTTAGGGGGGCAGCAGACTACTTTTGGGAGCGAAGAATGGGGCCAATATCCCCCCGCTTCTTGCAGTAGGCGGCAAAATATAGATGTGGAGGAGCATGGGAAGGGGCATGTTTGAGGGGGCACCTCTGCATTTCCAAACGGGGATGAGGGCATGCAGGACGAGAAAAAAAAATCGATATGATGTAGCCGACCCCATTGGGGCCGGGGGAAGCAAGGGCTTTATCATCGTCAGGGAAGAGGGGTCAGTTGGCGTAGGCACGGCGCAGCCAGCAAGGGGTTGTGTCCGTGAGTCGCAGGGTGCAGCAGTGTGCGGTCAGGACCAAGCGGCAGGGGTAGAAAAACCCCCTTTGCGGTCCAAAAAAGTGTGGACAAGGGCTCGGAGGCAATGGCGGCAGTAGCCTCAGTGCGGAGCGTTGGCGGTAAAATCAGATATTGGCGGTGTGGCAATTCTTTGCTAAGAGGAGCCGAATATGAGTTTTGGAATCTGTGGGCAGAAAGTGAAGCGTGGCCAGGGAGCTAAAGTTGGCACCATGGCCCTGCGCCAACACATGCAGCGTCACCCCTCCGGGGGCCTGGGAGAAATGTGGCTCGGAGCCCAGCAGTAGGACCTGGAGCAGACCCTGAACCAACAGGGGGGTGGGCCACTTTTGGCAGCACTCTGCCAACCCGTTAAACCTCTGGACGTGGGCAGCCAAAAAGATGTGTGGCCGCAACTTGGCGATTTGCGTGGGAGAAACTGTCCTGCCCGGCCAGTTGTGGCATCGGGGGGTGTTCATGCCGCGGGGGCCCGTTACCCCAAGGAGAACCCGCTTGTCCACTGGAAATGTGAACGATGACCTTTTTCAAGATAAATCGGTGTGGATCGGCCAGGTTTTCCCCAAACTGTAAAAATGATTTGGGTTCAAATCCCGCCGAGCCACTATTCTGATGCCGCACCCGCCCGATGCCACACATCTGCTGCATTCTCCTTCGCCCACCCCATCTTTTCCCGGCTGGGATTGCCCCCAAACCCCCAACTCGTCATTGTGCACTCTCTGACCTCATGTGTTGCTGCAGCACCTCCCCCCTGCATTTTGCCCCTCTTGGCCTATACTGTTTTGCCCCTCCGAATTTTTCATTTGTCCATGTCTGACCCCATGCTGCGTCATGCGCCGGACCCCACTGAGGATTTTTCCACTTTGTGGCCCACTCCTTTTTTTGCCCCTCCCCGAATTTTATTGTCCATCTTTCTGACCTCATGATGCTGTGCTGTGACCTCCACTCTCTGTCATTGTGCAAATTTGGGGGCCACTCCTGTTTTTGCCCCCTCCAGAATTTTTATTGTGCCCCTTCTGACCTCAGCTGTGCTGCCGTGACCCCACTCTCTGTCATTTTGCCACTCTGGGGCCTATACTGTTTTGCCCCCTCCAGAAAGTCATTGTGCCACTGCCTGCCTCATGCTAATGCTTTTGGCTGCTGCCGTACCTCCACACTGTCAAAGTGCCCCTCTCTGACCCCAGCTGCGCTGGGCGTTGCCGTGACCTCCACACTCGCATTGTGCATGTTTGACCTCATGCTGCTGCTGCCCTCACCCCCACTCTCTGCTTGGCCCCCTTGTGGCCCCACTATTGTTTTTCCCTTCCAAAGTCATTTTGGCCCCTGCTGACCTCTCTGCTCTTTTGGTGCGCCGTGACCCCCAACCTGCATTTGCCCCTCTCTGACCTCATGCTGCTGTTTCTGTGACCTCCACTCTCTGTATTGTCCCCTTTGTGGCCCCACTATGTTTTCCACCCCGCAAATTCATTGTGCATGTCTGACCTCATGGCTGCTGTGGCTGCGCCCGCCCCCCACACTGTGCATTGTGCCACCCGCCTCAGCTGCTGCTCGTGACCCCCACTCTTGTCATTGTGCCCCCTGTGGCCCCATCTGTTTTGCCCCTCCGTTTTCTTGTGCCATGTTGACCCAGCTGTGCTGGGGCTGCCCGGGGCCTAACACGTGTCATTTTTCCCCCTCTGACCTCATGCGCTGCTGCCTGACCTCCACTATCTGTCATTGTGCCCCTCTTGACCTTTTCTGTTTTGCCCCTCAGAATGCCTTGGCCCTGCCTGACCTCTGCTGCTGCTGTGGCTGCTGCGTGACCCCCACCCCTCTGTCATTGTGCCACTGTCTGCCCTAATTGCTGCTGCTGGGGTGCTGCCATGCCCCAAAACTGTTCATTGTCCCCACTCTTGACCTCATGCTGTGCTGCTGTGCCCTCCACTCTCTGTCTTTTTTCCACTCTGTGGCTTATTTACTTTTTTGCCACCTCCAGATTTTTTTTCCCCCAACTTTTCGGGACCCTCATGCTGCGTTTTGTGGGGGCTGGGGGCCCCTACAACGTGTTCATTGTTCCTCTTTTTAAACCTCATTGTGCTGTTTGCCGTGCCCTCCTGTTCTGTCATTGTGCCCCTCTGTGCCTTCTATGTTTTCCCACCTCCAGTTTAAATCATTGTGCCTCCCTGCCCTCATGCTGCTGTTGTGGCTGTTTGCGGGGACCTCCCCCCAATTTTTGTATTTTTCCCCACGGGTCTAACCCTTTTGCGCTGTGGGGGGCTGCGGGCCTTTGCCCTTTTAAACCTGTGTCATTGTGCCACTCTGTGGCCTACTCCTGTTTTTGCCCCCTTTTGCAGAAAGTTCATTGTGCCACTTTTGGGGACCTCTTGTGCTGTGGCTGTGCCATGCCCTCCACACTGGTCATTGTGCCACTCTCTGACCTATGCTGTGCTGCTTGACCTCCACTTTTGGGGCATTGTGCCACTCTGGGGCCATACTACTTTTTTGCCCCTCCAAAATGTCATTGGGCCACGGGTTCTGACCTAATCCCTGCTGCTGGGGGCTGCTGCCGTGCCTCCAAAACTGTGTTCTTTTGTGCCACTCTCTAAACCTCATGCTGCTGTTTCCGCGACCTCCACTCTCTGTCATTGTGCCCTCTGTGCCCTTTGTGAGAGGGGGGAGGGTCCCTTTTTATTGAGGGGTTTTTTTCTTTTGTTCTCCGGTTTTTGTTTCTGGGTTTTGAAGAAAAGGGCCTTTTTACCTTTTACGTCTGTATCGTTTGGGGTTTAAGGGGCCTTTTTTTTGTTAGTTGATCTGGATAGCAGTGGGTTGGGTCGGGCTTTACTGGACCCAATTCGAGAGCGGGGGGGGTTGGATTGCTCCCGGGGATCCGGGCCAGGTTTTTTGAGGCCTATTAAGGGTTTGGGAAGTTTGGAGGATGGGTGTGGTGGGGGTTCTCGGGTTCAGAATTTGGGCCTGACGGGGGACAAGGGGGAAAAGTTCGAGCTGCCCCCTTCTGTCCACGGGATACCCCCAATACCATGATCTAGGGGGGGGAAAACCCCAAAGGAATGCGGGCCCTTTTACAGGGACTGTAAAGTTATCTACACGGACTGTGTATTTTTTTTTTGTGTTGGGCTAAAGGTTAAGCCGTTTGCTTTTTTTTTCCCTTTGGGGGCTTAAATCGGTGGTGAATAAAGGCGAGAGACTTTAAAAAGTTTCACTGGAACAGTGTGTTTTTGCTAGGTGAGCTAAATTCCCCAACAAAATGGTTGGAGGACGCGGGGGATTTTCCTGGGGCAAAGCAGCACAGAGCCAAATACAAATGCGAATATTGGGGGAGCTGATTTAAAACCTTGGGTTTAAGTAATCTGCAGCAGCAGCAAGGGACAGCGGGAGCAGCAGATAGCTCCCTGGGGAAAACCCTGCAGGCGCAGAGACAAGCCAAAAGAACAGCAGGGAGAGGGTCTTCTGATGCCCCGCAGGCCCAGCAGCTACGAACCAGTGTGATGCAACAGAGGCCATGTTAACGGGTGCCAAAGCGGGGGCCCCCGGGAAAATTCCCGCTCCGGGGTCACGTGATTGGGGGGGAAATCGGGGCCCGGAGGGGCCGTCAGGGAAAACCCCCCAGAAGATTTCTCCGGAAGATGACATCGAAAGGGGTTTTTCCCGTTGGGTTTTGAAAAAGGGTTTCCGACCGGGGGGCACTACCAACCGGGGGGCAAGGGCTGGGTGCTGGCCCCTTTTTGGGAAGGGGAAACCCCAAAGGCCTTTCTCGACCTCGCCTTACCCGGTGGTAAAGGGGTATTCCCAAAATTTAAAAGGCCCAGATTCCCGGGCGTCTTGGGGTTACGTTAGCGGTCCGGGCTCAGTGGGGACAAAAGTGGGCATACGTTTAAAGGGCCCAAAATCCGAGGGGGGGAGCTATTTGACTTATTACAAACTGGGCCAAAAATGGCTGCCAAACCTGAGATAGGGTCCCCAGCCCCAAATTTTTTGGGGGCGGGTTTGGTTTTGGACGGTTTTATTTTCAACTGCTGCCGCATTCTGTGCAGTGCTGGGTGGCGCAGGGTTTATCCCCAGACGGAGGAATGACCTAGTGGGACTTGTAGAAGGTTTCACAGCTATGGAGAGTCGCTGGGGGCCCAGGGAACTGAAAAATCGGTACTGGAGGGCGGTGAGAATGGGAAGTACAGAAGCCAAGGAGCCAAGACTCCCCGGGAGGGTCGCGCCTAAGGCCAGGGGAGGCCCAGACCGGTGCCAAAACAGGAATGACAGGAGATATTGTTGTGCTGGAGATGTCGGGACGGGATTTAGGTCAGTGTCCCTCACGACGGAGCCATGGGAATGCTCTGCACCGCCGCAGTTCCCTCTTTGTCACATCAGCGTGCAGCGCTGTGTTTCAACCAATGGGAGGAACCCCAGATGTGTAAAAAAAACTTACAGTGAATGGGCACCATGTATAGATGGATTACTGGAATCGGCGAGTTTATGTCACTCTCATATGGCCTCGCCCCCCCTCCCACCCTTTTTTCTTTTTTTTTTCCATATGTGTTGGTCCTGGAATAATTTAGGGGTCGGTATTCAACGGGGACCAAATGGGTTTACCATGTGGCCCAGTAGTTAAACTTGGACAGGCTGGGGTACCATGTCACACAATGTTGAAGTGGTGCAGGGTCTATTGAACGATGTGATTGTGGGCAGTGGGCACTGTTCCTCTGTTCTGGGACCTGTGCTGTAAACCGTCTCTGCCAAGTCCCACACGGTGGACTGGACCAGGCCGCTGGGGGGAACATGAGACAATTCCAGGTGTTCCCTTTTTCAGTCATGGTGGGAGAAATGAGGAAGAGGTCTCATCGGTCGAGCCTGTCCACGAGTTGAAGGTATCTAGACTAATTTTGGTACCGCCAACTTCAGGAATTGACCCTAAAAGGGGCCCGGGAAAATGTGGACGGTTTCAACGGATACCCAGGTGTTGGGGCCGAGAGTCGGTTTTCCGCATTTTGCCATGAATCAAGACCTGTTGTACTCGAGTCACCAAAATCCGGGTTGAGGTGGTAGGCAGTTATTGGTTCAGGGTCCCTATAGGGTATGTCATGGATATTGCCCTACTCCCATGTGTTAGGGGGGTATTTGGGTGCAGACAAAACTGCTCGAGAGGTACTACAGCGTATCTATGGACAGGGTGTTCGGGAGATTAGGATTTATGCAATGTGTCCCACCTGCCAGGTCAATCCCATTAGACATTTCGTAGCCCCTGGTTCCGCTTCCAATCTTTGAGGTCCCTTTTGATAGGATATCGATGGATATGGTCAGGTAGCCATTGTAAAGTCAGCGAGAGGTCACCAGTAATCATGGTCTTGTTGATTACGCCACCGTTAACCCAGAGGCCATCCCTCCTCAGGACCCCTCTTCCCGTATTTTGCTCGTTCAGCTGTTCTATGTCTTCTCCCGCACAGAATTCCAAAGGACGATTTAACGGATTCAGGGAACACATTCAGGTCGAAGGTATTGAGGGAGCTGTGTAAGTGTTGAAAGTTTACCAGCTGCGCATTCAGTCTACCAATCCTCAGACGGACGCTCTCGTTGAGCGGTTAACATGACCATGAAGGCCCATCCTGAGCGAAAGTGTAGAGAAGGTTGGGGGGATTGGGAACTGCCTCTTAATTCCTGCTGTTCTCCAATTAGAGAGGTACCCCAGTTCCTCCACAGGGTTCTACCCTTTGAGCTTTTGTATGGGAGACATCCTAGAGGACTCTTAGATGTGCCATGGAAACTTGGGAGAGTCGAAGTCACCCCTATAGAAGCGTAGTGGAGCATTGTGGCCCAACTGCTGGAGAGGAATGTCAGGTGGATGCCGATTTTCAAGGAGCATCTTCTTCATGCACAAGAAGCGCAGGCACGAGTCTATAATATGGCCGCCAGGATTAGGCACTGTAACGGGAGTCAGGGTTACTAGGTATTATACCCACAATTGAAGAAAATTCTCGCTAAGTGGCAGGGCCCCTACGAGATTAGTTGAAAAGGTGGGGGAGGTGAAATTTTAAGGTTCCACCAGACAGGAAAGGAGGAAACCTTCAGATTTACCACGTAAATTTGATAAAACCGGAGGGTGAGAGGCCTCTGTGGGTTCCTGCTTTGTGACCATAACAGAGGACGTCATAGAAGCCGTAAAAATCTCAGAGGGACCCTATCCCCTCCCAAAGCAACAATGTAGGGAACTGCTGGGAGAAGAATCGAGACCTGTTCACGATACCCCTGGCCGTACCCATGTGATAGAGAATGAGATCCTCACAAGAACCAATGTGAGAGTATACCTGAAGCCCTATAGAGTCCCGAGGCCCGCGGGAGGTCATTTCCAAAGAAGGTGCAGAAAATGCTAGGGAACTAGGGGTGAGCGAGCGGTCCAAGAGTGGATGGTCCAGCCCCATAGTGCTAGTGCCAAAAGCCAAACGGAGATGGAGATTCTGCAACGATTACACAGACTCAATGAAGTATTCCACAGTGGATGCCTACCCTATGCCCGGGTAGGATGAAATTAATCGAGCAGTTAGTCCGGCGAGGTATATTAGCTACATTTGTCATCACCCAAGCGGTATTCGGCAGATCCCTCTCAAAGGAAGTAAGAGAAGACTGCTTCTCTAATCCTGATGGGTTATTTCACTATGTCAGGGAATGCCTTTTGGGTTGCAGGGGGCCCCCGCCACCTTTCAGAGGGCTATGGATCAAGTGCTGCGCTCACATGGAGTTCAAGGCCGCTACCTAAAGACATTGTGATCTTTAGTCATGACTGGAGAGCCTTCTCGGAAAGTCCAGGCCTGTGATCATGATGCCTTAAGGAGCAGGGTTTCACGATAATACCCAACTAAGTGTGCACTAGGGATGGGAGGAAACCAGATACCTTGGGTACTTAGTGGGAGAGGGGGAAATCAAGGCCCAAGTGAATAAAGTAGTGGGCCGATCAAGAAGTGGCCCCGCCCACTCTAAGAAAGCAGGTCAGGGGTTTTCTGGTTATGTGGGACTACAATAGACGGTTTGTCCACCGCAGAAAGGAATTAATGCCATGATCATGAGAAAGAATGTCTGGCCAATAAAGTGGGCATGGTTTCCCTAAGGTATACCTGTTAGGAAGGAATTCAGGCTAGTGTCGAACCATGCCCACACTCATGTGGATGCGGGAGAACGAAGGGGAATAATGCCCGGGTTACCGCTGGTTTCTTGCCTGCAGGATTTTGAGTTCACAGTAGAACATAGGCCGGGCAAGCAGCAGGGATACGCAGTTTGCCCTCTCAAGAGTGCACAGTCGGTGGCTGGTCGGTGCCCAAACACCGGTTTGGGCAGAGGGGGGGGGGGGGGGTATGTGAGTAGGGATTGAGGTGGAGTTATTGATGGTCGATACGTGTCACTGAGGTTTGATCACGGTGAGTGTAGACTGTTAGCCGCCCCCCCCCCCCCCCCCCCTACAGTCAGTATCGATTGGGTTCTGGCAATTTGTTTTGTTGAGTATGACTGCTGGATAGCAGTCAATTGGCTCAGGCTTTACTGGAGCAATTCAAAGAGATGGTGGGTGGATTGAACCCAGGCATCCCAGGCATGGTTTTGAGGCATACTTAAGGCAGGACGTTTGGAGGATGGGTTGGTGGTGGTGGTTATCTGTCTGAAGTTGCCTGACTGGGACAAGACGAGGATTCGAGCTGCAGCTCTTCCGTCAATGGATACACATACCAATGACTAGGTGGGGAAATCTCTAAGAATGCTGGCCTTACAGAGACTGTGAGTTATCTACACGGACTGTGTATTTGTTTTTGTGTTGGGCTGAAGTTAACCCCGTATGCTTTTCTTTTCCTTGGCTGTATAATCGGTGGCTGAATAAAGGCCAAGAGACTTAAAAACGTACACTGTGAACAGTGTGTTTTTGCTACCGGTGAGCTACATCCCCACACCTTCTACTGTTTTGCCACCTCCAGAATGTCATTGTGCCACTGCCTGACCTCATGCTGCTGCTTTTAGCTGCTGCTGTGACCTCCACACTCTGTCATGGTGCCACTGTCTAACCTCATGCTGCTGCTGTGGCTGCTGCCATGACCTCCACACTGTGTCATTGTGCCACTCTGTGGCTACTCCTGTTTTTGCCACCTCCAGAATGTCATTGTGCCACTGTCTGACCTCATGCTGCTGCTGTGGCTGCTGCCGTAAACCTACACACTGTGTCTTTGTGCCACTCTGTGGCCTACTCCTGTTTTTGCCAGCTCCAGAATGTCATTGTGCCACTCTCTGACCTCATGCTGCTGTGGCTGTTGCCGTCACTGATGTTGCCACCTGAGCCCTCAGCTTGTTTTTTTCCAGCTTTCGCTGCCATCAGGCTACATTCCCGCTTGAGTTTTTTGGTCAGTTTTGCCCTCTTAAGTGCCCAGGGAATTTTATAGTGCAGTGATTCTAAGAGCGGCGTCAATCATCTGCGTGTCATACTAAAACACAACATTGTATGAAGACCAAACCAAGCTCCCTCTGCATATTTAAGCATGGCACGTTCTACAGCACCCTGCAGGCTCTGTGCAGCCTGGAAATAGCTGTTTTTTAGCGCGATTCGTGCCGAAGTAATTCGGACCGAAACAAATTTTGTTGGGAAATTCGGCGAAGTCACCAAACGAAAATGAATGTGTTGAAATGAATCTGTCTTGGAGACCGTCAACACAAAGGTCAGGAGCTGTGGACGGCTCTTCGCAATGAGACCGATCGCTGGCTGGGTGACAAGTACCTTGTGTCAGGCAAGGTGGTGTACGATAATGGTCGAAATCTCCTGGCCGCCCTTACGATCGGTAGGCTGGAGCACATCCCTTGCCTGGCACATGTCATGAATCTAGTCATCCAGAAATTTCTAATGCGCTACCCTGGTCTGGACTGCCTGCTGAGGAAGGCTCGAGGTCTGAGCTCACACTTCTGCCGTTCGCACCCTGCTTTGTCCCGGTTGGCTGCATTACAGCGTCAGCTCGGCCTCACCGTCAACCGTCTAATTGTTGACGTGGCAACATGCTGGAATTCCACCTACACATGCTCCAGCGATTGTGGCAGCAACGCAATGCCATTACGCAGTACGAAGAGACACATGGCCTGACAAGCAGCCGTGCGGAGCTCAGGGTGTTGAGCCACTGAGAGTGGAGGCAGGAGAAAGAGCTCTGCACCATCCTTGCCAGTTTTGCAGAAGCCACAAAAATGGTCAGTGCGGACAATGCCCTTGTCAGCATGAGCATTGTGGTGATCTTAGTTCTGGAACGATCGTTGGACACTCTGAAACAGCAGGTCCCACCAGCGACGGAGGAGGAGAGGGACACAGATGCAGACACAGAGCCTTTCTCTCCGTCGAATCCAGAAGACCCGACAGTTTCACAACTTTATCGGTCTTCATTAGGCAGTAGTTCGGGGTCCAGGACTGGTGCAAGGCGGTGCCTCAGCTCTCAGGGTACAACACCTGAGGCAAGTCATGGCTATGTTGAAGCTGAGGCGGAGGATGCGGAGGAGGAGGATAAGGTATTCCTGGACACCGACGTTACCGATGTCCCTGCCTTGGAAAGAGGTTGGCACTAGTGTTGAGCGATTGCGTTGGCTATCGAGATCGATCGATAGTCGATAGTCGGCCGCTATCGATAAGGTTTTTCGATAGTGAGCATCGATTATGCGCGATGACCATTTAAGTCTATGGGAGAGCATCAACACCTTCTTTATTACACCCAAACAAGGCTGGAGAAGCTGAAATTAACATCCACAACAGTCAAATGGATACGTGCTACATCTTAGGCAACACACTTAGGTTATAAAAGTCACAGAAAAAAAAGTCACAGACCATTTACTATCCCTGGTCTTGTACCACAAGGGTGACCCAAAAGAACCCACAAATTAAAAAATAAAGGGGAGAGAAATTTTTCCTATTACTTAACTGGGGAATTAAATTTCCCCCCGGGGAA
>JAODAL010078351.1:0-12946 GCA_025379985.1 Phyllomedusa bahiana
CAGGAGAACATATGCCCTTATTTTCTTTTGCAATAACCATTGGCAATGAAAATTTTGCAAAGTAATGGCTCGGGGTAACGGTGTGGAGAAAAATCAAACACCACCAAAAATATATTAATGACCCCTGGGGGGATTTTTACAAAGGGGCCCCGACTAGATCCATACCCCCCCTCTATGAGGGGGAAAAAGGGGTAAAAAAAGGACTAGGGTTTAGAGAGGGGCGAATTAATTCTAACTAAGGGGAAAAAAAATTTTTCTTTTAAAAATTTTTCGGGAAAACTTCGGTTCGGCCCCGAAGTCGAACTTTGGGGGTACTTTGGGGTTTTGAACGGGGGTTTTTTTAATTTGGGAAAAAAACCCCCCTTCGAGCACATTCCTACTTTGGGCAAAGCCCCCCTGGGAGGAAGAAGGCGAAAAGCCTCAAAACTTGTGCAAAATTTGAACCCCAATAAAGGGGGACCGGGCGGGTTTCTTGACGTCCCCAGAAAAAAACATTTTTTTTTTTAAGGACCCGAGGCGCGCCGCGGGAGCTCACACTCCTCCACTGAAACTGATGGGGAAGGTCCCGCTGGGGGGGAAATAGCGCTTTCTGAAGAACTGATTTTATACAGCGATTTCTGTGGGGTTTTCCTCAGCTTGTCCCCGAGACTTTTTTCTCTGAATGTGCTATTTTCTGATTTTTTGGGGGATTTTGGAAACCCGAAATCCAGTGTGCGTCCACCCGCAGCTTTCAATACATTCAAAAATCCCAAATGGGAAAACTAAGCCCGTTCCTGTTTTTAAAATTTAAAATTTTAAAAAAACAGCCCTTTTTAAAAATACAAATACCCCTTCATTTTGGCCGCTGAATTTCCCCATTGCGCAATTTTTCAAACCAGGGGGTTTAAATTTAAACGTTTTTTTGCTGGTGTGCGAAAAATAAACCGTCTTTTTCCAAAGCCAAATAAGGAATATATTTTTTTTTTTTGGGACCCTAATTCACAACCCAAAAGGCAAATTTTCAACTTTTACCTTTGTTTTTGGCGTAGAAAACACGCAATTGTTTAAAACGCTTTTCCCAATAGGTTTTGCGGCCCCAATTTTTTTGGCGCAATTTACCCTCCAGGGGTTAATTAAGGTTGTTTTGCTGGGGGCGGGCAAAAAAAAAACCGTCTTTTTTTAAACCCCAAAAAAGTATATTTTTTTTTGGGAGCCTAATTTACAAGCAAAGGCAAATTACAACCCTTTTCTCTTTTGTTTTTAGGGGGGGTAAAAAAAAAACCCCCAATTTAACCCCGCTACAGTTTTGTGCGGCTCAATTCTTTTGGGGCAATTTAAAATCCAGGGGTTTTAAATTTAACGTTTTTTTTTGTGGTGTGCGACAAAAATTAAAAGTTTTTTTTCAACGCCCAAAAATATATATTTTTTTTTGGAGCCTAATTCACAAGGGGAAAAGGGAAATTTTCAACTGTATCCCCTTGTTGTTGCTAAAAAACAAACGCAATTGGAACCCCGCTACTAGTTTGTGCGGGGCTCAATTCCCTTTTGGGGCAATTTTCAACCGGGGGTTTTAAATTTAAACGTTGTTTTGCTGGTGTGCGACAAAAATAAACCGTCTTTTTCAACGGGCCCAAAAATATATTTTTTTTTTTGGTTACCTAATTCACAAGCAAAGGCAAATTACAACTGAAATCTCTTGTTTTTTGTGGCGTGGGGAAACACCAATTGTAAAAAACCGCTCCCAAATTTTTTTGGGGCTAAAATTTTTTGGCGAAATTTTTCCCCCGGGGGTTAAAATTTAAGCGTTTTTTTTGCTGGTGTCTGACAAAAATAAACCGTCTTTTTCAACGCCAAATAATATATTTTTTTTTTGGGTTACCAAATTCCCAACAAAGGCTAAAAAAAAACTGTTTTCTCTTTTGTTTGGCGTAGAAAAAACAGGAAATTTGAAACCCACGCTAAAAAAGCTACTATTTGTGCGGCTCAATTTTTTTGGGCGAAATTTTACACCCCGGGGTTTTAAATTAAAGCTTTGGTTTTTGCTGGGTGCTGAAAAAAAATAAACCGTCTTTTTCAACGCCAAATATATATAATTTTTTTGTAGCCTAACCCACAAGAAAAAGGAAAATTAAAACCCTGTATTTTCTTGTTGTGGGGGCGTAGAAAACACGCAATTGTAACACGCTACTAGTTTGTGCGGCTCAATTCTTTGGCGAAAATTTACATCCGGGGTGTTAAATTTAAGCTTTTTTTTTGCGGGTGCTGAAAAAAAATAAACCGCTTTTTTAACCCCAAAATTTATTAAAAATTTTTTTTTTGGGTAGCCTAATTCACAAGCAAAGGCAAATTAAAATCCCTGTATCTCTTTTGTGTGGCGTTAGAAAACACGCAATTGAAAAAACCCCTACTAGTTTGCGTCCTCAATTTTTTTTGGGCCCGGAAATTTTACATCCGGGGGTTTAATTAAGCGTTTTTTTTGCGGGGTTGTGCTGAAAAAAATAAACCGTCTTTTTAAAAGGGCCAAAATAAAATATTTTTTTTTTTTGGTAGCCAATTCACAACAAAGGCAAATTACAAACTGTATCTCTTGTTTTGTGGGGGCGAGAAAACACGCAATTGTAACACGTTTACAAATTTGTGCCCAAATTTTTTGGCGAAATTTCCATCCAGGGGGTTAAAATTAAGCTTGTTTTGCTGGGTGTGTGCTGCCCCAAAAAAAAACCGTCTTTTTCAACTCCAAAAAAATAAACCCCTTTTTTTTGGAAAGCCAATTTCACAAGCAAAGGCTTTTTAAAACGTACCCTCTTGTTGTTTTGGCGAAGAAAAAACCAATTGTAACACGCTCCTAGTTTTTTCGGCTCAATTTTTTTGGCGCAATTTACATCCGGGGGTTTAATTAAGCGTTTTTTTTTGCTGGTGTACTGACAAAAAAAAAACCGCCCCTTTTTAAACCCGCCCAAAAGAAAATTTTTATTTTTTTTTTGGGTAGAAAAATTTTCCCCAACCAAAGGCAAATTTTACAACTGTATCTCTTTTTTGTTTTGGCGTAGAAAACACGAAATTTGAAACACGCTACTAGTTTGTGGGGGGCCAAATTTTTTTTGGCGCAATTTACACCGGGGTTTAATTTAAAGCGTTTTTTTGCTGGGTGCGGGACAAAAAAAAAACCTTTTTTTTAAACCCAAATAAAATAATTTTTTTTTGAAAGCCGAATTCCAAAAGCAAAGGGAAAATTTAAAAATTTAAATCCCTTGTTGTGTGGCGAAAAAAACCGCGCAATTTGAAAAACGTTTTCCCCCTATTTGTGCGGCCCCAATTTTTGGGCGCAATTTACACCCAAAGGGGTTATTTTAAGTGTTGTTTTTTGCTGGTGTGCGACAAAAAAAAACCGTTTTTTCCCAACCCCAAAATATATAAAATTTTTTTTTTGGGTAGCCTAATTCACAAGAAAAGGGCAAATTACAACTGTTTCCCTTTTTGTGTGGCTAGAAAAACACGCAATTGTTAACCCCGCTAAATTTCTGGGGGCTAAATTCTTTGGCGAAATTTTACATCCAGGGGTTTAAAATTAAGCGTTTTTTTTGTGGGTGCTGAAAAAAATAAACCGTCTTTTTAAAACGCCAAATATATATATTTTTTTTTTTGGTAGCCCTTTTTCCCCAAGAAAAAGGCAAATTAAAAACTGATCTCTTGTTGTTTTTGGGTAAAAAACCCACGAAATTTTAACACCAAAAAAATTTTTGTGGGGCCCTTCAATTCTTGGCGAAATTTTACATCCGGGGGTTAATTAAGGCTTTTTTTTGCTGCTTTTGTTTGACAAAAAAAAACCCGCCCTTTTTTCAAAAACCGAAATAAATACTTTTTTTCCCTTGTGGGCAAAAATTCACAAGCAAAGGTTAATTAAGCCTTTTTTTGTGCTTTTCCCTTTTAGTAAAACAAAAACCCAAGTGCTTTAAAAAAACATACAAGAAATTTTTTTCCCCGGGCCCAAATTTGTGGACGGAAATTTTTTCCCCAAAGGGGTTACCCAAGCTTTGGTTACGGGGTTAAATTTGGAGCCCAAAAAAAAGGGTGTATATTTATAAATATACAGAAAATACATCAAACAGTGTCTTTAAAATTTTAAGAACAAACAGTATGTCAGACAGAGAGGTGGCAGGCTCTGAAAACTGCGAGTGGGCAGTGGCACAACCATTTCTAAAAACGGGGCCCGGGTTCGCAGAAACAGCAAGGGGACTCGCAGCGGGGGTCACTGGGTGAGGCCAAAACCCTGCCGCGGGTCTTTCTAGGGGCCGTGGGTTGTTCAGCCCCCCCAAGGGTTTTTGTTTGGGTTTTAAACAAAGGCCCATCCTCTTCCCCCCAAAATGCCCTCTGAAAACCCCCAGCCAAGAGTGGGTGGAAACCTAGACAAAACCACTTATTGGCAGGGCCCCCCGGGAGCGGGTCAGGGCCCCTCACCTTTTCCCTCAGCCCCCCTTTTCCCCATCCATTTCCCTCACCCCAGGTTTCTACATGGGCGGGGCTCACCCCCCCCACTATATAGCGGGGGATGAAAAATTTTGAGGAGGGCAGTCACCCAGCTACGTGGCGCGAAGAAATGGGGCCAAAAATCCCCACTTCTTGCAGTGGGGGCGAAAAGGGAAATAGATGTAGGAAAGGGGCATGGGAGGCTTTTTTGGTAAAGGGGTTTCACCCCCGGCTTACCAAGCCCGGGGATAAAATAAAGAGGGGACGATAAACACAAATAGATTTTAAATGTGAGCCGACCGAAACTGGGAGCCGGGTGAAGAAAGGGCCTTCCATCATCGCAGGAGAAGGGGGCGTCAGCTTTGCGCGTCGGGCCCAGCGGCGAAAAAAAACCCCAAAAGCAAGGGGGGTTTGGTGTGGCCTGAGTCACGGGGTTTAGAGCAGTGTGAGGTCGGACCCCAAGCGGCCAGGGGGGGTTAAGAAAACCCGCTTCGCAGGCCCCAAAGACAGTAGCGGCACGGGGGCCTCAGCGGGGCGGGGCGGCGGCAGTATCACTCAGTGCGTAAGCTTTGGCGGTAAAATCCAGCTACTCGGCGGTGGGGCATTTTTCCTTTCTAAGAAAACCGGAGGAGCCAAAATATGGGTATATTTTAAAATCTGTGGGCAAAAGTGAAGCGGGGCCCAGGGAGCAACGTTGGCAAAACCCCCCCCCGGCCCCCTGCGTCAACACATGGCCGTCACCATCCGGTGGCCTGGGAAAAACGGGGCTAAAGATGGGGTGGCCCAAACCCTGCCGCTGCAGCAGCAGCAGCGGCCCAAGGGGCACGCAGGGGCCCCCTTTTTCCCCCATTTCCAAGGCCCCCCACCACCCGGGCAAAAAGGCGGGCTGTTTTCTTTGACATCCTCTCCCGGTCCAGATTCCACCTTTCCCCTTCGCTACTCATGGCGCCAGCGGGCCGTTCAGAGAGGGATTTTTAAAGAGACAACAGTATGCGCCCAAACCATCCTAATGGCAGCGCTGACCCGGCCCGTCCAATTTGTTGGTCCCGAGTCCCCCTTTTCCCCAAATGGGGGACTCTGCACCATTCAAAACTAATGGCTTGTCCCGAGCCGAGAGGGAAAAGGGGTTCCAACCTTTTAATTTTCCCTTTTCCCAAAAAAAAGCAGAAACCCAGAAAATTTTCCATAAATATGAAAACCCAAAAGGGGTCAGCCCCTTTGAGCTTATCGTTTTTTCCCAAGGTAAAAGGGCCCCCGGGGGAACGTCTGGAGCTGTAACTACGGTCAGGGCCAGTACATTTTCCTTTTACGGCCCACTGGTGAATGTGTTTCCCTGCCCGGGGCCTCCCCAAACCAACCTTGGACGGGAAAGACCCCCTTTTTCTCCCCACTTGTCAAACTGCTGCTCCTGCCCAATTTTCCCCCCTTTCCCCCCCTCCTCCCCCACCACCACCACCATCCACCCTCCAAAAGAAAACCTTGCTCCATATACCACATGTGTAGGGCCACAGGGGTGTCACGAAAGTTCCCAACCCCTTTAGCTTCCCTGGGCCCAACGAAGTCACACAGGGGGGAAACTGCCCCCGCGCCCTTGCAGCAAGAAATCGATGTGGGGGTTTCCCTCCGCGCCAACTGCAAATCGGAACCATGGTGACGGAAAAAGGGGGAGGAACAGGGGTTTTCCGCGCTGCAAACCCAGGAGGGATGGTCCCATGCGCCCTGCATGGCGCACGTGTTAATCTGGTTGGAAAAAAAGGGTTTCCCGAAGTCTTCCCCCGATCTTCAGAACATTTTGAAAATGGCCCGGGAAAATTGCCCTGCCCTTTATCCAATTTCGAAAGCCAGGAACAAAAACCCCCTCGAGTTTGCAGCGGCAGAACCCGGCCTCCCCCCAAAACGCTCTGATTTTGCGATGGTTTTCCCACCCCTGGGAAATTTAAACCCCGCACATGTTGGACCGACTGGGGAAAGAACAAGAAAGGGGCCCTTAACGAATTTTTTTGATCCAGGGGAACAAAAAGTACTCCCCTGTGTAACTTTGAAAGTCAGCCAGTTTCCCGCTCATTCGTGAAAACCTGCCCCTTTGGTTGAAAGGGCCCTTCGAGGAGGCCACGTTATTTTGTCGTCACGGGGCTACGGGATGAAATAACGCATTCCACTGCTTTTATGTCCTGGAACAATTCTGAAAAATCTGTCGGGCAGGGGGCTGGAGAGGGGGCGACTACATCTCGGGGGCCACATATTTCCCGGATGGTGGGGCCCGAAATGGAGGGGGAGGGAGGGGAAAGGGCATTGGGGCAAAAACATTGTCTGGTTTAAATGAGTGGATTTTCTACCCAGGGGACAAGAAAAGGAAAAGGAGGGAGGAAGGAAACTGGAGGGGGTGGAATTTGGGGAAAGAGGAAAAACGAGGCAGAAAGACTCCCAAGCACCGTGGCATATACAGTGGGAAAGGGAGGCAAAAAGGGGGCCCCTCGAGTCACTTGTGGGAGATTTCCCCAGCATGCTTATTTTTCCTGGTAGTTTAACCAGCCGAAACAGCATCCGGCAGAGGGATGAAATTCTGGCTCCCCCAAACCCCATTGGGCCCTCGCTAAAACCGGCCAAAATTTGGGGGCCTTTTTCCCAGCTATTGAGAGGGAAAACAAAACCCAAAACTTTTAGGGAAATCCTCCGTAATCAGTTGGCCGCTGCCTATGTGCCGGGGATCGTCCCCCCTCTGACCCGGTCCCCGACCGGGGGGGTTCCCCCAGCGCCACGTACTACTGCCCGGGGGCTGCCCGGGGGGGAAGGTGGGGGGTAGGGCAGTACCCCGCTCCAAACAGCATAACCTAAGTCTGGGGTCACTAATGACAGGGTTCCTTCACCCCCCCTTTTGTGAAAGGGTGGCCCTTTACCAGCAGCACACAGCAGGACATGGAGCATTCCCTGAACCAACGGTTTTTGGCCTACTTTGGGGCACTCGCCCCCCCATTAGAAGATCCCCTTGGGCTACTGGCCCGCCAAACTGGATTTGGCCGCAACTTGCCCCAGTTTGCCGTGGAGAACCCGCCTGCCCGGCCCGTATTTTGGCCCTCAAGCGGTTTTTTCAGTCGGCGGGGGGGCCCTCGGTTTTCCCCCAAAGGAAAAACCCGCTTGTCCACGGGAAATGTTTAACACCCGACCCTTTTTCAAGATGAATCAGGGGTGGATCGGGCCCGGATTTCCAACAACCAAAGCCCTTTGGCGTTTAGTTCTGGGGCCTACCTGCCTCAGCCACCCATTCTGATGCCACCCCCCTATGCCCCACATCGGCCCAATAGTTTCTCCATCCCGCCAAACCCCGTCTTTACCCCGGGACTGGTATTGCCCCCACCTCAACACTCTTCATTGTGCCACTCTAAAGGCTCCCTGCGGCCCGCTGCTGTTTTCCCGTTTCCGGAAAAATCCACACTGTGTCATTGTGCCCCTCTGCGGGCCCGGTACTGTTTTTTCCACCTCCAAAAATGTCATTGTGCCCCCTCTCTGACCCCATGCTGTTGCTCCTGTCATCACCCCCACTCTCTGTCATTTTGGGCCCCGGGCCCGAAACCCCAGCTTTGCTTTCCGCCGTGACCCCGCTCTCAGTCATTGGGGCCGCTCCGTGGCCTAATACTTTTTTGCCCCCTGCAGAATGTCTTTTTTTGCCACCTCCCCACCTCATGCGTTTCTCCGTCAAACACCTTCCCCCTCTTGTCCCTTGTGCCACTTGGGGCCCGACCTCCAAAGCGCCTTGCCGAGCCGGACCTCCGCTCCCCTTTAAAGGGGCCCCTCTGTGGGCCCAATACTTTTTGCCCCCTGCAGAAAGCAATTTTGCCACTCTCCCGACCTCATGCTGGGTTCTTTCCCCTTTATCCCCCTTTCCCCTTCTTGTCATTTGGGGGCCCCTGCCGAAACCCATTCTTTCTTTCCCGGGCCCTGACCCCTCCGCCTTTAATTTATTGTGCCGCCCCGTGGCCCTAAAAACTTTTTTACCACCCTGCAAAATGTCATTTGTGCCCCTTTTTGACCTCATGCTGTTTGGGTTTCCCGTCATCACCCCCCCCCTCTCTGTCATTGGGCCACTGGGCCCGACCTCATGCTGCTTGGGGCCGGCCCCTGACCTCCGCTCCAGTCATTTTGGGGCTCTTTGGCCTAAATACCCATTTTGCCAAACCCGCAAATTGGGATTGTGCCCCCTCTGACCTCATGCTGTTTTCTCCGTCATCACCCCCACTCCCCGGGCTTGTGGGCCCCTTCCCCCCCCCCACCTCATGCGCTGCCCCGCCTTTACCCCCCCCGCTCTCAAACATTGGCCCCCCTTTTGTGGCCTAATACCAAAATTTTTTTTTCCCTACCCCGCAGAATGCATTTGTGCCACCCCTCTGAAACCCCATTGCGCTGCTGTGACTCCTGGCGGGCCCTCCACACTGGTGTTTATTGTGCCACTGTCCCGACCTCATGGGTGCGGGCCGTGGCTGCTGCCCGTGCCCCCCAACTTGTCCTACTCCCCGTTTTTGGCCCCCCTCCCCGAATTTTTCATTTGTCCCCCTGTCCTGACCTCATACCCCGCGCCGGGCCCTGACCCTCCACACTGTAACATTTTTCCCAAATCTGTGGCCCTAATACTGTTTTGCCACCTTTCCCAAAAGCCATTGTTTTTTACTGTCTGACCTCATACTTGGGTGGGGCCGGGCCCTGAAACCCCCACACTTTTATCATTGTGCCAAAACCCGTTTCCTAAAACTGTTTTTTTCCCCCTTTCCCGGGAAAGCCAAGGTGCCACTGTCCCGACCTCATACTGCTGGGCCGGCCCTGACCTCCACACTGTGTGATTTGTTTCCACTCTGTGCCCCCAAACTGTTTTTTCCCCTCCATAAAGTCATTGGGGCCACTGGGCCTTAAACCCCAATAACTGCCCGCCGGCCCTTACCTCCACCCTGTTCATTGTTTCCACCTTTGGCCTAATAAATGTTTTTTTGGGCCCCCTCCATAAAAGTTTATTGTGGCCAAATGTCTGGGCCTCATAAATGCGCCGCCGTGACCTCCACCCCGGTAAACAAACGTGCCACTTGTTTTGGGGCCCAATACTGTTTTTTTGGCCCCCTCCATAATGTCAATTTTGGGCCCCGGGGCTGACCTCAAAACTTTCCCGGCCCGCCGTGACCCCCCACCTGGAAAACATTTTTTGCCACTCCTGTGGCCTAATACTGTTTTGGGCCCCCATCCCCTAAAAGTCCCTTGTGGGCCCCTGCCTGACCCTCATACTACTGGCTCCGGCCGTGAAACCCCCCCACACTGTGTTTATTGTTTCCACCCCTGTGCCCTAATACTGTTTTTTTTTTTTCCCCCTCCATAATTCATTTTTTCCACTGTCCCGAAAACCCCATTAAATGGGTGCCGCCGTGCCCCCCACACTGTATCATTGTGCCAAATCTTTTGGCCCAAAAACTTTTTTTTGGCCGGGCCCCCAGAATTCATTTTTTGCCACTGCCTGACCTCATGCTGCATGGCAAAACCCCCGCCGTCAACCCCCTCCACACTCTAACCCCTAATGTTTCCCCCCTGAGCTCTCACTTGTTTTTTTCCCCGCTTTCGCTAAACAGGGCCTTTTTCAAAGGGAAAATTCCCGCTTGAGTTTTTTTTTGGGCCCTTTTTTTCCCTCTTTTGTGGGCCCAAAGGGGGAATTTTTTATTTAAAACGATTCTAAGCGCGGGCATCAAAAGTGCGTGTCAACTAAAAAAACAAAAATTGTTTGGGAAGACCAAACCAAAAACGCCCTCTTCATATTTTAAGCATGGCACAATCGTTTTACAAACACCCCCGCCGGGCTCTTGGGGAGCCTTGGAAAAAAGCTGTTTTTTAAACCCGGGTTTGTGCCGAAGTAATTTGGACCGAAACAATTTTGTCGGGAAAAATTTGGCGAAATGACCGAACCAATTTTTGGAAAAAATTCGAGCCATTTACTAACTATGGTAAAAACGGCATCGGGACCCCTTAAAAAGGGCACTCTGGGCAGTACTGTTTTCCCCATTAAAAAGGACCCCTGGCCAAAAAACAGTTGGAAGATGCAAATCCTTTTGGGCCCTTTTCACTTCCTAGATTTAACCCCCTAGCACATGCTTGTGCTCAAAGGTTTTAAAACCATTCTTCGATAGTACTGTAGTACCAAACCCCCCATATTCCACAACCTCTCCCCGGATCTTGTCGAAACCCATAAAGCAGTCTTGATTAACCCCGCCATGTATTGGAAAAACGTAAACGCCCCTGGGTAAATTGGGGGTTCCCCATTAACCCCCTTTTCAATTTTCCCCCAGATTTTTTCTAAGGGGGATCCGGAGCTCAGCAGTTTTCCCAAAAATTTTTGCGGGGAAGCCTCCAATCAGGCCCTAGCAACCACCCTTTGGGTTTTCTCAGTCTCCAAACCCGGGAATTGGTGTAGGGGGAAAACGGAGATGCATTAATATTTCAAATGAACATTAGATGTTTACATGGTTTACCAAAAGTCCCAAAAAAAGGGGGGGAAAAACCCCACCCCAAAAAACACGTTTCATTAAGGGGTCTCACCACCCCCCACTTCATGGGGGGGCTAGTCCCAAGGACCCCTACTTTTTCTTTGGGGCGGTTAAAGGGGACTTTTTCCTTGGGGTCCCCCCCGATTTTTACAAAAACCCCCGTTACCCTAGGGAAGGGGTGTGGTTTAACCAAGCTTGGGGGTGCCCAAATCCCCGTAGAGTAAAATTTCAAGGGTTCCATTTTACCTCAATAAAACACAGCTGCCCGAATTATATTTTGGGTTCAAATCTCTGTGGGAACCCCCACTGGCCATGCAAACAGCGAAATTCCCCCCTTGGGAAGTAACACTCCATTTGGGTCAAAAAAGGGGGATAGTTTGTGGGGGGTAAAAACCCCCGGGCCCATGAAACGCCAACCCCAGTTGCGGGGCCCCATTCTTCCTTTTTGACAGTCCCCAGGGGCCCGGGCTGCCCAAATTTTGGGACCTTTTAGTTTTTTCTCCATAGGGTCCCTATCTGTGCCCTTTCCTTTTAGGATAAATGCAACAAAACGGAATGAATCCAGCATCACAATGTGCAATAAAATCTTCTTTTTATTTAGCAAAACAAATTTAAAAAACAAACACGACCCTGGCAATGCAACGCGTTTTTGGGTTTAACACCCTTAAAAAATTTACATATAAAAACCAACCCCTTGAAAATATTTAAAAGAAATGGCTACCAATGGCTGTCAAAAAACATATCACAAAGAAAATAAGGAAAAAATAATAAAAAATACTAACACGGAGAAGTCAAGTGATATGTTTTTTGACATGCCATTGGTTGCCATTTCTTTTAATTAATTTTCCAATGTTTGTGTTTTTTAAAAATGTCATGAAAAGGGGGGTGTTCCCCCCACAAAATGCATCGACAATTTCCAAAGTCGTGTCTGGGTATTTTAATGTTTTTTATAAAAAAAAAAAAGATTTTAAATTTCACATTGGGGGTGCTGGAAAGCATTCCGTTTTTTTTGCGGTTTCTACTGAAATTCTAGTTTGGGGGGGTGTTGGGCCCTTTTAGGGCCCAAAATCCCTGCAAAACCCCCCTCTGTCCCAAAATTCCCCCAAGAGGTTTAGCTGTTTCTTTTTGGTTTTTGAAATCCTTTTTGGATAAATTCTCAAACCCCCCTTTGATATGGGCACAGTCTTTAAACCCAAAATTGCGGGAAAAATTTTTTTTTTTTTTCCGGGTTGGGGCGTCCCAAGGGGGTAAAGAACCAGTTTAAAAGGGCCTCGGTAGGGTTTGCACCTTTCAACGAGGGTTTTAAAAAGTGTTTCTCATTTCCCTTGGGAGTTTCCCCCTTTTCCAACCCAGTGCTGGATCTTTTAAGGGGGAACCGCATATAAATTTTTGGGCCAGGGCCCAAACCCTTTTATACCATCTGTGCAGGTGAAAAATTTCCCCCAGCAGTACCACTTTTTCAAACCAGGTGGACTAGCATACATCGTGACGTGCAGGTTACTGGCCTGGGAAAAGTCCAGGGTTTTTGCACACGACTGGCCTGCATGTGGGTTTTACCCCCAATTTGCCCGGATCCGCCCTTTTTTAAATTTAAATGAAGTCCGGGGGAAAACCCGCCCCACCCCAGGTCAAAAAAATGGGTTTTCTTTGGCTTTCCCAGTTTTCAAAGGCCCAGTAACCCCCCGCCCATTTAGCCACTGGTTTAATTTTTTTCCCCTCCGGGCCCCTCTCCAAAGAAACCAAAGATTTTTCCCCTCAACATCATCTGTGAAAATAGACACTGTAAAAGCCCCACGGTGGCAGGAAGCGATCTTGGAAACCCCCTTTTACACTTTGCCGGGCCCCAAAACCAGGACTTCTCTTTTGGGGGCTGGTTGTTTAAAATGCTGGGTGCTCCTTTTTGGGGGGAGATGGTTTTTTGCCTCTTAAACATTAGAGCATTGGTTTTTCTTTCCCGGGCTCCCCAAAATTTCCCCCCCCCCCCCCTT
>JAODAL010078352.1:0-12946 GCA_025379985.1 Phyllomedusa bahiana
ACGGGTGCACTGATACTGGAGCGCGGCTGATACTGGAGCGCGCCTGATACTGGAGCGCGCCTGACACTGGAGTGTGCTTGACACTGGAGGGCGCCTGATACTGGAGTGCGCCTGATACTGGAGAGCGCCTGATACTGGAGAGCGCCTGATACTGGAGTGCGGCTGATACTGGAGTGCGGCTGATACTGGAGCGCGGCTGATACTGGAGCGCGCCTGATACTGGAGAGCGCCTGATACTGGAGAGCGCCTGATACTGGAGAGCGCCTGATACTGGAGAGCGCCTGATACTGGAGCGCGCCTGATACTGGAGCGCGCCTGATACTGGAGCGCGCCTGATACTGGAGTGCGCCTGATACTGGAGTGCGGCTGATACTGGAGGGCGCCTGATACTGGAGTGCGGCTGATACTGGAGTGCGCCTGATACTGGAGTGCGGCTGATACTGGAGTGCGGCTGATACTGGAGTGCACCTGATACTGGAGGGCGCCTGATACTGGAGCGCGCCTGATACTGGAGCGCGCCTGATACTGGAGTGCGCCTGATACTGGAGTGCGGCTGATACTGGAGGGCGCCTGATACTGGAGTGCGGCTGATACTGGAGTGCGCCTGATACTGGAGGGCGCCTGATACTGGAGTGCGCCTGATACTGGAGTGCGGCTGATACTGGAGGGCACCTGGCAGCTGGTTACAAATAGAGCGAATGGGGCTGCTCTGGACCTCAGGCTGAAAAGATGCCGAACTGCTGGCGCAGCCCCGTTCATACATGTCTCCCTGTATTTACATCCACCCCGCTATCCAGTCTCTTGCCCCAGCCCCGTTCATACATGTTGCCCTATATCCACAGCTGCCCCGCTCTCCAGACTCCTGCCGCAGCCCAGTTAATACATTTCGCCCTGTATCCACAGCTGCCCCGCTATCCAGACTCCTGCCGCAGCCCAGTTAATACATTTCGCCCTATATCCACTGGCGCCCCGCTATCCGGATTTCTGCCACAGTCTCGTTCATACATGTTGCCCTATGTCCACATCTGCCCTGCTATCCGGACTCCTGCCGCAGCCCCATTCATACATGTTGCTCTGTATTCACAGCCGCCCCGCTATCCAGACTTCGGGTGCAGCCCCATTCATGCATGCCGCCCTCTATCCAGACTTCTGACGCACCCCCGTTCATACATGTCACCCCGCTATCCAGACTCCTGGTGCAGCCCCGTTCATACATGTCTCCCCACTATCCAGTTTATTGCCCCAGCCCTGTTCATACATGTTGCCCCACTATCCAGTCTCCTTCCCCAGCCCCATTCATATATGTTGCCCCACTATCCAGTCTTCTTCCCCAGCCCCGTTCATACATGTTGCCCCCCGATCCCGTCGCCGTCCCCCGCCCCCGTCATAGAGGTTGCCCCACTATCCAGTCTTCTTCCCCAGCCCCGTTCATACATGTTGCCCCACTATCCAGTCTCCTTCCCAGCCCCATTCATATATGTTGCCCCACTATCCAGTCTCCTTCCCCAGCCCCATTCATATTGTTGCCCCACTATCCAGTCTCTTCCCCAGCCCTGTTCATACATGTTGCCCCACTATCCAGTCTCCTTTCCCCAGCCCATTCATATATGTTGCCCCACTATCCAGTCTTCTTCCCCAGCCCCGTTCATACATGTTGCCCCACTATCCAGTCTCCTTCCCCAGCCCCATTCATATATGTTGCCCCACTATCCAGTCTCCTTCCCCAGCCCTGTTCATACATGTTGCCCCACTATCCAGTCTCCTTCCCCAGCCCTGTTCATACATGTTGCCCCACTATCCAGTCTCCTTCCCAGCCCTGGGCATACATGTTCCCCACTATCCAGTCTCCTTCCCCAGCCCTGTTCATACATGTGGCCCACTATCCAGTCTTCTTCCCCAGCCCCGTTCATACATGTTGCCCCACTATCCAGTCTCCTTCCCCAGCCCTGTTCATACATGTTGCCCCACTATCCAGTCTCCTTCCCCAGCCCTGTTCATACATGTTGCCCCACTATCCAGTCTCCTTCCCCAGCCCTGTTCATACATGTTGCCCTATATCCACATCTAACAGAACGCAGTCAGATATCCGGGCGTTGATCCCCGACGGGACCCACGCCTGCAAATACTCCCAAGTCCGGTTCCGGTAAAAAATATGATATTTATTGCAGTAATCTAAAAAACAGCACTATGGCATACATACCCCTGCACACAGGTGAAATAACATACGCGTTTCAGGCAATGCGCCCTTGTTCACTGTTACCAAATAGTATTATACACCTGTCTTATAAAACTAAGTAAAACCAATCACCTTTCTGATGTTAGACACATGATCTTCCCAACAAAAACAAACACAAACAGAGGCGGTGACAAAAGCTCAGGATTTTTTACCTCTTTCCCCGTGGCTCTTGCATAAACAGAACTCAGACAAATGGATATATTATAGATATTACTACATGTCCAAATATATAAAATAATACTAGAGATCTATGCTAAGAAATAACCCTCATTATAGTGTTTATGTACGTCTTATGTATGAAAGCAATTTAATAAAAATATAACATGTCTGTGCGATAATTCAGACCAGCCGGTCTGCTAGTACCAAGTCTCATAATCCACTGGGCCTCTTTTCTCCTGATCGCTTTAGTCCAATTCCCGCCCCTGTAAGGTCGTGGCACTGTTTCAATGGCGTAGAACCTAAACCCTGACAGATCTGCATTATGGGAAAATCTGTAAGTACTCCAGCAACTGTAGTAGTCTTCAATGGTATAAAAAAAACTTGTAGCTTTATTAAATTCTTTAAAATTCCATATTAGAACAGCCAGACATGATCAGCACAGCAAACAATTCACCGACGGGTTTCGGGAGGCGTCTCCCTTATTCACACCATGAATAAGGGAGACGCCTCCCGAAACGCGTCGGTGAATTGTTTGCTGTGCTGATCATGTCTGGCTGTTCTAATATGGACTTTTAAAGAATTTAATAAAGCTACAAGTTTTTTATACCATTGAAGACTACTACAGTTGCTGGAGTACTTACAGATTTTCTCATTCGAAAGTAGCAGGAGACTGGCTCCAGATCTCCCATCTCTCCGTGCAACATAGTAGGTGAGCTGAAGATTTTTACTATTTTTCTCTGTAAGATCTGCATTATGGGATTCTAAAAAATGTTTCGCTGATTTTTCCTTATGCTGGCGATATGTTCCATTATACGGATTTTTAGCTTTCTGATAGTACTGCCCACATACTTCTTTTGGCATATTACACATTCTATCACATAGATTAAATGGTGGCTATTACAATTCATAAATTGTCGTACATCATATTTTTGCTGTTTGTGGGTATCTGTGAATTCCATGGTTTTTATAGCCTTATCACATGCATTACATCGAACCCCCCCACACTTGAAGAAGCCCTTCTGTGATAGCCAGATTTTATTCTTATTCTCTTGTTTGGGGATATATGCACTAGGGGATATGTCATTGCCCAAAGTTTTTCCTCTTCTAGGGACTATCTGTATGCCCTTATCTACAATCTCGGCTAATTTTTCGTTTTGCCGCAGAATGTTAATATTTCTTCTAAATATGGATTGAATTTCACCGAAATTTCTGCTGTATTTTAGTGGAAAAATTTAATTTTTTTCCTTCTAGACTTTTGGGTTTTTGCGTATTTTTAAAAAGCAATTGTTCTTGGGTCATCTGACTTGCTTTATTCTTTGCCTGATTGATGTCCCTTCTATTGTATCCCCTCTGGATTAATCTTGTCTCTATTTTTTCTTTTGCCTCTTTAAAATCCTCATCTAGTGTGCATATCCTCCTAGCTCTAATGAATTCTCCATAGGGTATGGCTTTGATGGTATTTATGCTATGGGAAGATCATGTGTCTAACATCAGAAAGGTGATTGGTTTTACTTAGTTTTATAAGACAGGTGTAAAATTTACTATTTTGTAACAGTGAAACAAGGGCGCATTGCTAAAACGCGTATGTTTTTTTCACCTGTGTGCAGGGGTATGTATGCCATAGTGCTGTTTTTTAGATTACTGCAATAAATATCATAGTTTTTACCGGAACCGGATTGGGAGTATTTGCATGGCGCGGGTCCGTCGGGGTCAACCCCGGGATATTCCGACTGCGTTCGGGTTGTGTTACCGCTTGGCTGGCGGAGAGCCCGGAAGGGTGAACTGTGACTTCTAGGGTCCTCTAACAAATGATATAAACAAGTCCGCAAAAAAGGTGAGCTTTTGCATTAGAATTTACTCTATATCCACATCTGCCCTGCTATCCAGACTCCTTGCGCAGCCCCATTCATATATGTCGTCCCGCTATCCAGACTCCTGCCTCAGCCCCGTTCATACATGTCGCCCTGTATCCACAGCTTCCCTGCTATCTGGACTTCTGCTGCAGCCCCATTCATATATGTCATCCCACGATCCAGACCTCTGGCGAAGCCCCGTTCATACATGTCGCCCTATATCCACAGCCACTCCGCTATCCAAACACCTGATGCATCCCCGTTCATACATGTTGCCCTATATGCACAGTCGCCCCGCTATCCAGACTTCTGCTGAAGCCCCGTTCATACATGTCGCCCCGTTATCCAGACACCGGACGCAGCCCCGTTCATACATGTCGCCCCGCTATCCACAGCCGCCCCGCTCTCCAGACGTGTGGAGCAGCCCCATTCATTCATATCACCACGCTATCCAGACTCCTGCTGCAGCCCCGTTCATACATGTCACCCCACTATCCAGATTTCTGTTGCAGCCCCGTTCATACATGTCGCCCCGCTATCCGGACTCCTGCTGCAGCCCCATTCATACATGTTGCCCCGCTATCCAGACTCCAGGTACAGCCCCGTTCATACATGTCGCCCCGCTATCCAGACTCCTGTTGCAGCCCCGTTCATACATGTCACCCCGCTATCCAGACTCCAGGACCAGCCCCGTTCATACATGTCGCCCCGCTATCCAGACTCCTGTTGCAGCCCCGTTCATACATGTCCCCGCATCCAGACTCTGCCGAGCCACACGTTATACATGTCACCCCACTATCCAGACTCCTGCCGCAGCCCCGTTCATACATGCAGACCCACTATCCAGACTCCTGCCGCCGCCCCGTTCATACTTGCCGCCTCTCTATCCAGACTTCTGGCGCAGCCCCGATCATACATGTCACCCCGCTATAAGGACTCCTGACGCAGCCCCGTTCATATATGTCGCCCTATATCTACAGCTTCCCCGCTATCCAGACACCTGCTGCAGCCCTGGCATTCATACATGTCACCCCGCTATCCAGACTTCTGCTGCAGCCCCGTTCATACATGTTCACCCTATATCACCAGCCGCCCTGCTATCCAGCCCCCTGCCACAGACCAGTTCATACCGGTAGCCCCTCTTTCCACAGTCTTCCCGCTATCCAGACTCCTGCTGCAGCCCCGTTCATACATGTCGCCCTGCTATCCAGACTTCTGCCGCAGCCCCGTTCAACATGTCACCCCGCTATCCAGACTCCTGCTGCATCCCCATGCATACATGTCGCCCCGCTATCCACATCCGCCCCGCTATCCAGACTCCTGCTGCAGCCCTGTTCATACATGTCGCCCCGCTATCCACAGCCGCCCCGCTATCCAGACACCTGCTGCAGTCCCGTTCATACATGTCCCTCCGCTATCCAGACTCCTGCTGCAGCTCCGTTCATACATGTTGCCCCGCTATCCAGACTTCTTCCACAGCCCCATTCATACATGACACCCCTTTATAAAGACTCCTGGCACAGCCCCGTTCATACATGTTGCCCTATATTCACAGCCGCCCCGCTATCCAGACTCCTGGCGCAGCCCCGTTCATACATGTCACCCTATATCCACAGCTGCCCGCTATCCAGATATCTGCTGTAGCCCCGTTCATACATGTCGCCCCGCTATAAAAACTCCTGGAGCAGCCCCATTCATAAATATTGCTCCGCTATCCAGACACCTGCTGCAGCCCCGTTCATACATGCCGCCCTATATCCACATTTGCCCTATGTATCAACATCCAGCAGTTCATAACAACCACTATCATTTGCTTCTCTATAGCGACATCTGGTGGTTGAAGAGTATAATTTCTACACTGTTCACAGAGTCTAGTACGAAGCCCATAGAGATGATGTTTTGTCCATTTCGGATTGTACCTGCAGGTACATTGAACTGTTTTAACGTCTTATAGTTTATATCTAATGTTAGTTTAGTTTCTTCCGTGTGATGTGTTGTTTCTATGAGTCTTTGTAATAAGACTGAAGCCTCAGGGCCGGGAGCGCCCCCTGTGTGTTGTGGGTTGTTAAGGTATCTAAACTGCCTACTGTTTATTATCTATGTCTGGAACTGATGAATTGTCAAATAGACACGAAATGCATCGTCCTTTGATAAAATAAATATAAATCTAAGAGAGTCCAGCGCATCTCCGTTTCTGAGATCAGTGATTCTGATAATCTTCACCTTATTTCCAAGAGTAATGAAAAAGTGGAGAACAGGTCTAGAAGGAGGAGCACAGAGTAATGAAGAAGGTAGAAGACAGGTCTAGAAGTAGGGCACAGAGTAATGGAAGAAGCAGGGGACAGGTCTAGAAGGAGGCACAGAGCAATAGAAGAAGCAAAGGACAGGTCTAGGAAGAGGAGCACGAGTAAGGAGAAGGCAGGGGAAAGGGTCTAGGGAGGCGCACGAGTTGGAAAAGAGAGACTCTGGAGGGTAAATGGAGAAGGCAGAGGACAGTCAAAGAGGAAGGGCACAGAGTAATGAGAAGGCAGAGGACAGGTCTAGGAGGGGGGGACAGAGTAATGGAGAAGGCAGAGGACAGGTCTAAGAGGAGGAGCACAGAGAAAATGGAGAAGGGCAGAGGGCGGTCTAGCAGGAGGAGCACAGAGTAATGGAGAAGGTAGAGAACAGGTCCAGGAGGAAGAGGAGCACAGAGTAATGGAGAAGGCAGAGGACAGGTCGAGGAGGAGGAGCACAGAGTAATGGAGAAGGCAGAGGACAGGTCTAGGAGGAGGAGCACAGAGAAAAAGCGAAGGCAGAGGAAAGGTCTAGGAGGAGGAGCACAGAGTAATGGAGAAGGCAGAGGACAGGTCTAGGAGGAGAAGCACAGAGTAATGGAGAAGGCAGAGGACAGGTCTAGGAGGAGGAGCAGAGAGTAATGGAGAAGATGGAGGACAGGTCTAGGAGGTGGAGGAGCACAGAGTAATGGAGAAGGAAGAGGGGAGGTCTAGGAGGAGGAGGACAGAGTAATGGAAAAGGCAGAGGACAGGTCCAGGAGGAGGAGCACAGAGTAATGGAGAAGGCAGAGGACAGGTCTAGAAGGAGGAGCACATAGTAATGGAGAAGGCAGAAGACAGGTCCAGGAGAAATAACACAGAGTAATGGAGAAGGCAGAGGACAAGTCTAGAAGGAGGAGCACAGAGTAATGGAGAAGACAGAGGACAGGTCAAGGAGGAGGAGCACAGAGTTAAATGAAACAGGCAGAGGACAGGTCTAGGAGGAGGAGCACAGAGTAATGGAGAAGGCAGAGGACAGGTCTAGGAAGAGGAGCACAGAGTAATGGGGAAGGCAGAGGACAGGTCTAGAGGGAAGAGCACAAAGTAATGGAGAAGGCAGAGGACAGGTCTAGAGGGAAGAGCACAAAGTAATGGAGAATACAGAGGACAGGTCTAGGAGGTGGAGCACAGAGTAATGGAGAAGGAAGAGGGCAGGTCTAGGAGGAGGAGCACAGAGTAATGGAGAATACAGAGGACAGGTCTAGGAGGAGGATCACAGAGTAATGGAGAAGGAAGAGGACAGGACTAGAAGGAGGAGCACAGAGTAATGGAGAAGGCAGAGGACAGGTCTAGGAGGAGGAGTACAGAGTAATGGAGAAGGCAGAGGACAGGTCTAGAAGGAGGAGCACAGAGTAATGGAGAAGGCAGAGGAAAGGTCTAGGAGGAGGAGCACAGAGTAATGGAGAAGGCAGAGGAAAGGTCTAGGAGGAGGAGTACAGAGTAATGGAGAAGGCAGAGGACAGGTCTAGGAGGAGGAAAGAATAATGTATAAGGTGGAGGAGAGGTCTAGGAGGAGGAGCACAGAGTAATGGAGAAGGCAGAGGACAGGTCTAGGAGGAGGAGCACAGAGTAATGGAGAAGGCAGAGGACAGGTCTAGGAGGAGGAGCACAGAGTAATGTAGAAGACAGAGGACAGGTCTAGGAGGAGGAGCACAGAGTAATGGAACAGGCAGAGGACAGGTCTAGGAGGAGAAGCACAGAGTAATGGAGAAGGCAGAGGACTGGTCTAGGAGGAGGAGCACAGAGTAATGGAGAAGACAGAGGACAGGTCTAGGGGAAGACCAAAAAGTAATGGAGAAGGCAGAGGACAGGTTTGGGAGAAGGAGCACAGAGTAATGGAGAAGGCAGAGGACAGGTCTAGAAAGAGGAGGAGCACAGGGTAATGGAGAAGGTAGAGCACAGGTCTAGGAGGAGGAGCACAGATTAATGGAGAAGGCAGAGGACAGGATTAGGAGGAGGAGGAGCACAGGGTAATGAAGAAGGTAGAGCACAGGTCTAGGAGGAGGAGCACAGAGTAATGGAGAAGGCAGAGGACAGGTCTAGGAGGGGGAGCACAGAGTAATAGAGAAGATGGAGAACAAGTCTAGGAGGTGGAGAAGCACATCTGGGAGGAGAAGGAGCATAGAGTAATGGAGAATACAGAGGACAGGTCTAGATGGTGGAGGAGCATAGAGTAATGGAGAATGCAGAGGACAGGTCGAGAAAGAGGAGGAGCAAAGTGTAATGAAGAAGGTAGAGCACAGGTCTAGGAGGAGGAGCACAGATTAATGAAGAAGTCAGAGGACAGGTCTAGGAGGAGGGGGAGGAGCACAGAGCAATGGAGAAGGCAGAGGATAGGTCTAGGAGGACGAGCACAGAGTAATGGAGAAGGCAGAGGACAGGTCAAGAAGGAAGAGGAGCACAGGGTAATGGAGAAGGTAGAGCACAGGCCTAGAAGGAGGAGCATAGAGTAATGGAGAAGGTGGAGGACAGGTCTAGGAGGAGGAGCAAAGAGTAAAGGAGAAGGCAGAGGACAGGTCTAGAAGGAAGACCACAGAGTAATGGAGAAGGCAGAGGACAGGTCAAAGAGGAGGAGGAGCACAGAGTAATGGAGAAGGCAGAGGACAGGTCTAGGAGGAGGAGCACAGAGTAATGGGGGAAGGCAGAGGAAAGGTCAAGGAGGGAGGAGCACAGATGTAATGGAGAAGGCAGAGGACATTTCTAGGAGGGGGAGCACAGAGTAATTGGGGGAAAGGCAGAGGACAGGTCTGGGAGGAGGTAGCAAGGTAAATGGAGATTGGAAAGAGAACAGGTCTTGTAGGGGGAGCACAGAGTAAGGGAGAAGACAGAAGACAGGTTTAAGAGGAGAGACAGTAATGGAGAAGGCAAGGAAGGTCTAGGAGGAGGAGCACAGAGAAAATGTGAGAAGGCAGAGGACAGGCCTAGAAGGAAGAGCAAAAGGTAATGGAGAAGGCAGAGGACAGGTCTAAGGGAGAAGGAGCAAAGAGTAAAGGAGAAGGAAAATGGGAAAAAGGTCTAGAAGGAGGAGAAACAGAGTAAGGGGAGAAGGCAGAGGACAGGTCATGGAGGAGGAGGAGCACAGAGGAGAAGGCAGAGGACAGGGTCTAGGAGGAGGAGCACAGAGTAATGGAGAAGGCAGAGGACAGGTCTAGGGGGAAGAGCACAAAGTAAAGGAGAAGGCAGAAGACAGGTCTAGGAGGTGGAAGAGCATAGAGTAATGGAGAATGCAGAGGGCAGTTCTAGAAGGAGGAGGAGCACAGCATAATGACGAAGGTAGAGGACAGGTCTAGGAGGAGGAGCACAGAGTAATGGAGAAGGCAGAGGATAGGTCTACGAGGATCAGCACAGAGTAATGGAGAAGGCAATGGACAGATCTAGGAGGAGTTGCACAGAGTAATGGAGAAGGCAGAGGAATGGTCTAGGAGGAGAAGGAGCACAGAGTATAATGGAGAAGGCAGGGGACAGGTCAAAGAAGGAGGGAGCACAGAGTAATGGAGAAGGCAGAGGATAGGTCTACGAGGATCAGCACAGAGTAATGGAGAAGGCAGAGGACAGGTCTAGGAGGAGGAGCACAGAGTAATGGAGAAGGCAGAGGAAAGGTCTAGGAGGAGGAGCACAGAGTAATGGAGAAGGCAGAGGACAGGTCTAAGAGGAGCAGAACAGAGTAATGGAGAAGGTAGAAGACAGATCTAGGAGGTGAAGGAGCATAGAGTAATGGAGAAGGCAGAGGAAAGGTCTAGGGGAGGAGGAGCACAGAATAATGGAGGAGGTAGAGTACAGGACTAGGAGAAGGAGGGGCATAGAGTAATGGAGAAGGCAGAGAACAGGTGTTGTAGGAGGAGCACAGAGTAATGGAGAAGGCAGAGGAAAGGTCTAGGAGGAGGAGCACAGAGTAATGGAGAAGGCAGAGGACAGGTCTAGGAAGAGGAGCACAGAGTAATGGAGAAGGAAAGAGGACAGGCCCCTAGGAGGAGGAGCACAAGATTTGTGGAGAAGGTTTGGAGGACAGGTCTAGGAGGAGGAGCATAGAGAAAATGGAAAAGGGCCCACAGGACAGGTCTAGGAGGAGGAGCACAGAGTAATGGAGAAGGCAGAGGACAGTTCTAGGAGAAGGAGCACAGAGTAATGGAGAAGGCGGAGGACAGGTCTAGCAGGAGGAGCACAGAGAAAGGAGAAGGCAGAGGACAGGTCTAGGGGGAAGAGCACAGAGTAATGGACAAGACATAGGACAGGTCTAGGAGGAGGAGCACAGAGTAATGGAGAAGGCAGAGGACAGGTCTAGGAGGAGGAGCACAAAGTAATGGAAAGGGCAGAGGACAGGTCTAGGAATAGGAGCACAGAGTAATGGAGAAGGCAGAGGACAGGTCTAGGGGGAAGAGCACAGAGAAAATGGAAAGAAGGCAGAGGACAGGTCTAGGAAGGAGCACAGAGTAATGGAGAAGGCAGAGGACAGGTCTAGGAGGAGGACACAGAGTAATAGAGAAGATAGAGGACAGGTCCTAGGAGGGGAGGAGAAACAGAGAAACGGAGAAGGCAGAGACAGGTCTAGGAGGAGGAGCACAGAGGTAATGGAGAAAAATGGGGGACGGGTTTCTAGGAGGTGGAGGAGCACAGAGTAACGGAGAAGGCAGGGGACAGGTCTAGGGGGAGGAGGATCACAGAGTAATGGAGAAGGTGGAGGTCCGTTCAGTGAAATCCAGGTGATCACAGATCCTAGAGATTCAGGGACAGGTCAGTGAGATGATTGCCGGACAATGTAGAATCTGTTCATTTCAGGTCCTTTCACCATCTGCTCTAATAGTGAGGGGTTATGGGTAGAGATGGGTGAATCGATTCTAACCAAGTGGAATTCGTTTAGAATTTCAGGAAAACTTCGGTTCTGCTGAAGTCTGGGGTGATTTGCAGAAACGAAACGTCTGTTTTATTGGTAAAATGGCTGCGAACACATGGCGTGACATGGGGCAGAGAACTCTGGGAGGAAGAAAGGAGGACCCTCAATGACATGTGGGGTATTCTCCCTGAAGTCTAGGGTGGGTATTTCTGCCCCTTATACGCCTGAATTCCATCTGGTTGTTCTGTAGGGTATTTCATACCCAAGGCTTAATGTAACCTCTTGATTGTGGGGTAATTTGAACAAAAATATAGGGTGTCTGTATTTTTTGGTCCCATAAACGCCTAAATTACATCTGTTTTTTCTGTAGACTGTTTCATACCCAAGGGTTAATTTATAATACAGGGTGTGTCTTTATCATATACAGATAACTTCATCAAACAGTACATTTTAGAACAAACAGTATGTCAGACCCGAGAGGTGGGCAGGCTCTTCACCTGCGAGTGGCAGAGACACAAACATTCCAGGCCCAGGTCGCAGCACAGCAAGGGACGTCGCAGCAAGGGGGCACTCGTGAGGCCACAACTGCCCGCGTCATCTAGCGGCCATGTGTTTGACCCACCAACTCAAGGGTTCTTGATTGGTTGACTAGGTCATCCACTTCCTCCCAGATGACATCTGACCACACCAGCAACTTGGACAGGAGATGCTGCTTTCTCCTCCACGTTGTCAAATTGCTGTTCCTGGGCCAATGTCGCTGCCGCTGGAACACTGGGCAGCCAAATTGGATGTGTGGCCGCAACTTGCCGAGTTTACAGTGGAGAAGCTGTCCTGCCCGACCAGTGGTGTGGCCTCAGAGCGGGTGTTCAGTGGCGGGGGGGCCATTTGTTTATCCCATGGAGAACTCGATTGTCCACCCAAAATGTGGAGAGACTCACCTTTGTCAAGATGAATCAGGCGTGGATCGGCAAGGATTTCCACACATCAATGAATTATGCATCAGATTAGATCAGCCATGACGCCTCCCCAAAACTTTGAGAAATGAGTCTGGATTCTCTTTGGCTACCTGCCTTAGGGTACTATTTAATGCTGCCCCCACCTGATGCCACACATCTGCTGCCAGCTGCTACATATGCCACACATCTTTACCAGGAACTGGTATTGCCACCCATCTCCACGCTGTGTCATTGTGCCACTCTGTGGGCTCCTGATGTTGCTGCCACCTACAGAATTTGTCATTGTGCCACTCTCTGACCTCATGCTGCTGCTGCCGTCACCTCCACACTGTGTCATTTTGGCCACTTTTGTCGGCTCCTGATGTTGCTGCCCCCCTCCCATGTGTTTTATTGTGCCACTCTGTGTCCCCGATGTTGCTGCCACCTTCACAATTGTCATTGGTGCCACTCTGTGGGCTCCGATGTTGCTGCCACCTCCCAAATTTTGTATTGTGGCCACTCTTGGGTACCGATGTTGCTGCCCACCTCCAGTTTGTGAAATTTTTGGGCCACTCTTGGGCTCCTGATGTTGCTGGCGACCTCCCAAATGTGTTTTC
>JAODAL010078353.1:0-12946 GCA_025379985.1 Phyllomedusa bahiana
GAAATTATGGTATTGAAACCAATGCCCGGGTAAAATGATAAAATTAAAAACCCACCCAAAAGTCCGTTTGAATATATGAGTCCTTTTACGGGAAAACCTTTTCCCGCCTGACGGGTTTTCATTTTTTTTTTTTTTCTGTGTTTCCTTCCGGTTTTGGGTATCTGCAGAGATGTCCCCTGCAGCGAGAAGCAAAGGGAATGAACAGTGACCACAGATGGTTCAGTTGTGTTTAAGCAGCCGTTTGTGTGGCAATATGTAAGCAGGTGGTTTGGGGTAGTTGTTAAGGGGGGAAAATATTTTTAGGGAAAAAACAAGGGAGGATGGAGGAGCTGATGTGGCCCAGAATTCTCAGGGGCATAAATGGGGGGTTTAAGGTTTAGAAGGCAAATGGCAGTAATATAGTTTTAAACGGAAAAAGGTGAAAAAAGGGTGTTTTTTTAAAAAGCCCCCTTTTCAAAAAATTTTTAACATTCTGGCTCCTTTTTTACCACCTTGTCCCATTTCTGTCATATTTCATCATTTTTTTAAAGTGATTTGGGCAAAAAAATTTTTTTGGCCTTCAAGGGGAGGGCCCAAACGGGCCCTCGGTCAAATAAAAGATATTGGGCTGAAAGATCTCATCTTCTGTGTTGCACGTTTTATGGGAGTCTTTATAGCAGCAAAATGCAAACCACAAGCTTAGAACAACTGAATAGATAGAGGGGAGCCTGCAGAGGATAAAACGGTGGTAAATCCCAACTACAAATTATAAATTTGGGCCAGTTGCTGAAACATTTCAAATTAAAATCTGGTAAAAAAACCCAAAATTTTCGTGTTTTTAGATTTTTCGATCAGCCCTTTTTTTTGGTATGTAATACATTTGGGGCATTAAAAAAAAGGGAAATTTAAATTGCCAAGAAGTTTTAAACCCCTACCTGAAAAAGGTGGTATAAAAATTTTAGCTTTTTTTTTTTTTCTCCCCACCTTCAATGGGGACGGTGGTTTTGCAAAAGTTTTAAAAATTGCTTTAAAAAAAAAGGCTTTAAATTGGCCCCCCGACAACTAGGGCCCCTTTTAACTAAACAGGGAAAAATGTGGTACTCCCCAATTGAGAAATAAATCAATTTTTTTTCCAAAAATATCCAAATCTGCGGTTTTGGCTCAAGTGAGCCTTTCTAAGCTTGAGAAAAAACTTCACCTTTGGCCCAAAAAAAGGGGAAAAAAAAGCCCTTGATTTATTTGCCCTTTGGGGAGTGCCACAATTTTTCAGGGTTTATTAAAAAGGGATTGTGACCCGGGAGTCTTTTTTTTGCTGGCCCCCCGAAAAAATTTAAATTTTTGGGGTGTTGGAAAGGGTTTTCCCCTTTTTTCTTGTTTAATGCCTTCTAACTAAAATAAAAAAACCTTTGTAAACTGGCACCCTTTAAAAGTTTTTAACCTGTATAAAAAATTGTAATACGGGCATGTAAAACCCCCTCATGGATAGTAAAAAGGGTGAGTTGTTGTTTATCTGTTTTTTTTTGCATTTGTGCAATTCCCCCCCTTTTAGGTCATTTGTTTTTTCTGCATACTTTTGGGGTGAATTGGTACTTACCCCAATGGGGCCCATTTGTTTACTATGCGGTTTCCTCATTGGGTTTGTTTGAAAAAATGTTCATTAGTAAAACTGAACCTTTTAAAATTTACCCATGTAGGGGCGTGGCTTTTTTTGGGGTTTCCTTTCCCTGGAAAAATTTATTTGTCCAGCCATTGGATTTGGGAAAGTTGTGTTTTTTGTGTTGATTTCCTAAGTAAAAAAATCCTAAAAACAAAATTTTTTTTTTCTTTTCTCTGTAAAATGAAGCTGTTGTGGGTTTTTTTTTTTTTTTTTAAAGGGCCTTTTTTTTGTGCAATTCTCGCATGGTTTTTTAAATTTTATTTTGTTTTTTGTAGTTTTTAAAAGGACTCCTTCATTTTCTACTTTGGGGGGGTTATTTTTGGACTGGCAAAAAAAAATTTTTACTTTTTAAAAATGGAGAAAAAAAGGGTTTGATTTTTTTTGGGGGAAAAAAGATTTGTATTTTTTCTTTTTTCTTTTTTTTTTTTTTTTTCTTTTGCCCCACTATTAAAATTTGTTTTAAAGTTTTATATAACCGGGTTTAGTCCTAAAAAGGCCCTTTGTTCATGGCAGAAAACAAAGGGTCCATTATTTTCCCCTCGGTTTCCCATGCAGCAAACCCTTTGCCTTGGGGGGTTTCTAAGGGGGGTTGACGGAAGTGCCAAGGCCATGTTGACTTTTGGCTTTTAAGGGGGGTTTAAAATTTTGGGCGGAAATTTCTCGACCTGCCCCAATGTGGGGTCCCAGCTCTGATTTTGGATCTTTAAAAACCCAAACCAATAAACCCGCACCCCCTTTTTAAAGTATGGGGGACAGACCTTTGGGGTCACTTTTGCCCCCTGTAGTACAACTTTGGGTATTTTTTAAGCTGAGTGTTTTTCAAGCTTGAAGAGTTGTTTTGGATTTTAAAAATATATAAATAAATAAAAAATAATTTGTATATCCCCAAAAAAGCAGGAAAACCCCCCATTTTTTTAATTTTATTTTGGGGGAGCAAGAAAAAGTTATTTTTTTTTCCTGAAATCCTTCTGGTGGGGGGAAAAGGGGTGTTGTTATTTATTAGTATTTTACCCCAGAGTCTATATTACATTGTGACATTTTTGAAAAATTTTAAAGGGCTTTTGGGATTGACACTTAAAACAAAAAACCATTGTTTTAAAAGTAAATTTATTACTAACAGGGAAACCTTTTGGGTCTGTATTATTTATTTGAAATTAGAGAAAAATTCTTTGAGTGCCCCTGAAAAGGGAAAGTTATGACATCACAAAAACCTTTTAAAGGGGCCGTTTCAATTACAACCATGCCCCAAAATTTAAACCCCAATATGCCTTTAAAAAAATTTTTATGGTGTACTTTTTTTTTTTTTTTTTGCCTTTTACAGACAAAAAAGATCAGTTTTTAAACCTCCCAGAGTATTCCATACGCGACGATCCAGGATTTTGGGTTGGGGAATAAACTTGAAAAAAACCCGCCTACTCACTTTTTCCCGTGGGGTTATTTTGTGAACGTTAAAATACAAAATTTTTAAAGGGGGTTTTGTTTTCGCTGCAAAAATTAGTTTATCATGAAAACTTTTTACAAAAAATTTTGCCTGTTTTGCTTTGTTGAGGATATAAAAATTTTGGTTTTTGGGTTCTTGAGTGCACAAAGGTTTCTCTGGGTTTACCAACCTGCCCCCTTTGCTTTTTCCCCCTCCCTTTTTGTTTTATTGATAGGGGAGTAATGTCCCACAGGTCAAACACGGGGACTTTAGCATTTTGAGAATGTGTGTTGCCCCCTAACAAAAAAAAGGGAATAATTACTTTTGTTTACTTAGAGCTAAAAGACCCCTGCCTCTTCTAAATGAAATTTAGAAAAAGCTAAAAATTTACAGAGTTGAATAGTTAATCACTGCTTAAAAACCCAACCGAAAACCCGGCCCACAAGAAAACGGTTTGCATAAAATCTAAAACCTCTTTTGGTTTGGTGAGAAAAACCCCTTTTTAATTTTTCCCTATTTTTACGGGGGAAAATTTAATTTCACCCACATCAGAAAAAAAAAAACCACAAAAAAATTCAAAATTTTGGGAAAATTGTGCAAAAAAGGGTTTTAAAAACTTGTACTGCTGGAGAACTGTAGGTTGCAACAGGGGGAAACTTTTTTGGGCTCTTTTGTCAAATATATAATTTTTTTTTTGTGGAACAAATGGGTTCATATTCTAAAAGGGGTGCCATTTTTTAAACCCTATATGGGGTGGTTAATAGTTTTTAAAAACCGAAAAATTATTCATTAGACATAAATAATTAATTATTCTTAGACCTACGATTTCCCCCTTGTGAAAATATCTTTTTCTTTAAAAATTCTCTTAGCAATTTTTGTTAACAGTTATTTTTTTTTCACAATTATTTAAAATTTGGAAAAATAGCTCCTTGCGGGAAAAAAAAGTATTTTTTTTTGTAATTTGATTACGGAAGGTCTAATGTATACAGAAAATTTAATATGCTTCATTAAGTTTAAACTTTTGGGAAAATTCTGTTTTTTCCATTACCCTAATTCGGGGACTGTACCCCCCTACAGTTAAGAAAACCTTAGGGGTTTTCAGTTTTCATCCACCTAAAAAACCTAAGTCCACATAGCATTTTCCAAATCCCTTTTACAAAATCCAGCGTCATCTTGACATTGCTGGTTTGGGCTTTTTTTTGCTGAAGTTTTGAACAAAAGCTGCAGTCGTTATTCAGTTTTGCCGTCGGCCCCCCCCTTCTTTGTAAAGGGCCCCCAGAAAATTTCCGGAGAAAGAATTGAAAAAATTATAAAACCTTTTTGATATTTCCACGGTTTTTTCCCCCGGTTTTTGATAAATCCGTTTTTATATAGTTTAATGCATGGTTTTTTAAATTGCTGTCCTGCAGAAAAGGGGAACCGTTGATTCATTTTTTAAATCCACAAAAATCTGACGGTCCCCGTGCGGTAAGAAAAGCAAGGGAAAAAAATTCCAAAGGGCAGTGACTAATAGAACGGTTTTTTTTCCCCTTTCCGGGGTTTTTTTTTGCTTTGTGGGACAAAACCTAAGGTTTTAAGTATTTGCTCTTACGAAAGCCCCTTCTAGCAGGGGACTTTTGAAAATAGGTTTTTTTTTTTGTTCCGGGCCCCTAAAATATTTTTGGAAAATTTTTGGGCCCACTTAGGCTTCATTTGGCTTAGGTGGGTAAACCATTGAAACCCCGGACTGATGATCAGCAAAGGGGGGGGTTTTTCAAACCTTTTTTCCCCTTTTTAAATTTCCCCTTATGATCAATAAATTTACAAGAACTTTTTTAAATGCAATGGGTTATTTTAACCGTAATTTAAATTAAACTGTACATTTTTTAATCGTACTGCCATATTTGCAATGAATTACCCAAAAACCCAAGCTTTTTTTTGCGGAAAGTCTAGATAAATATATGGGGAAAAAATTTAAAAAAAATTAAAATAATGAAAAACATGAACCCCCCACCCTTTTTTCCCCAAATAAAAGGTGCCAAACTTTTTAAAAAATAAGTACAAAAATGAAATTTTGGGCCCATAGGGCATAACGTTTCCCGGGTTTAAAAAGGTTTGGGTTATTAACCAGCCCCGGGGAAACCCCAAAAAAAAAAAAAATCCCGGGAAATTATTTATTTTTTTTTAAACCCAAATGCACAAAAAGGGGGGAAAAAAAAAAATTTAAAAAAGTTGTAAAAACCCCAAAGGGGGGTACCAATAAAAACTCCAGTTTGTCCCGCAAAAAAAAAAACCCCTTTCAAGTTTCCCATGAACAGAAAAATTTAAAATTTTGGGTACAAATCACAAGTAGAAATTTGGCGTAAACATTTATTAAAAAAAAAAAATCTGGAAGAGTGTTTAAACATAAAAGTAAAAATTAGGTATTGCTGTAGATGTAAAAAAAAAATGACATTTACGTTTGCTAAATTTAAAGTTTTTTTCCTTTTTCCCCAAAAACAAATTTTTTTTTTTTTTTTTAATTGTGAAAAAGTAGGGGAAAAACAAAAAAAAAATTCTACAAAAATTTGTGAAAATTGCTGTAATCTTATTGCCCTGCTGAGTAAAGTAAACATTTCATTTTACCAAAAGGGTTACACGTAAGAAAAAAAAAACTCTGGTTTTTTAGGGAATTTTGTTCTCCCACCTTTTTTAAAATTAACTTCTACAAAAAACAAGCTCTTTTTAAAAAACGCTTTGTAAAACAGAAAAGAAAAAAATTTTCGGGTTTTTTGGTAAAAACATAATTTTTTTAAAGAAAAGTTTTTTAAAAGGGGGTTAAAAATTTAGTAAAATTTTAAAAAAAAAAAATTCTTTGTAATTGTACGGGACCCACATATAAAGTTAAAAAAATTGTCACTCATTGTTTTAAAAATAAAACCTGAAAAAAGGGGGATTTTCCCCATTTTCATGGACCTTTGCGGGAAAAATTGTCAAAACCCTTTTGGGGCCCCCAATGCCCCACTAAAAATCCTAGTTTTTTTTTCCTTTAAAGGGGGGGGAATTTCAAAAATAGGGTCCCCCTTCTAAAAAGTTTTTTACCAAGTACGGGTTCACTTGATTTACTCCTTCTCCGGGATCCCCGGGCCTGGGGCCCAAACAGAAAGTTTAAACCCGACCCGGGAAATTTTTTTGTACTTGGAAAAAATTTACATAACAAATTTTTTGGTGCTTTTTCCAGGAATTTTTAGCTAAAACTGCTTTTTAATTGGAAATAATTTTTTACATTTTTTTTTTTTTTAATTTTTCACTCCCTTGCAAAAAAATCTAAAAATCGGGTTGAAAAAAACCTGTCAAAATACACAGTACACGGCTAGAAAAATTTTTCCCTTTTTAAAGGGTTTTTCTTAAAAATTGGGTTAAATTTAGGGGGTATTTTTTTAAAGTTTTAGGTCTTTAAGTTGTACCTAAAAATATTCTTAAAAAATTTATTTAAGGGTGCCCTTAAATTCTGAGGGCTGGGGTTTGACTCAAATATTGCCCCAGGGGCACTTAAGGAATATTTCAAAAGGGGTCTGGATCTGTTTTTTTTTTTAACATTACTTTGTTTTTTTTAAAGAAATTAGTTAAAATTGAAACTCTCCCAAAAAAAAAGTGACTTTTTAAAATTTTCACCTCCCTTTGTTTAAAATTCCAAAGGTGTTTAACAAACTTCCTAAATTCTGCCCTTGAAATTTTTTGGGAGGTGATATGTTTTTTTAAATGGGATGATAAAATGGGGATGCCTTCCTTACGGCCCCAAAAAATTCGGGCCATGGGCAAATTTACAAAAATTTTTTTAAAAAATTGGGCTACAAACTTTTTTAAAATTTTCCCAAAAACCCCTAAAAAAAAAAAAATGTTTGACAAATTCATTTTAAAATATTAGGCGGGGTATAAAGGGGCATTTACATTTATCGCTGCAATAGGGCCGGGGTTTTTTGGAATTGCGCTGATCGCGGGTTTCCCCAAAAGCCAGGGGGGAACAGCCCCCGGCCGGCCCCCTTTGAAAAGCTTATTAGGGGCCCGACATGTCAATTATCTCCCCTTTCTTTACAAAAACCGATGGGGGCCGAGGGTAATCCTTTGTTCTCTATGAGAGCTAGGGATTCCCCGTAATTGCGGCGCACATCTGGGCCCAGTTTTTAAACACATTAGGGCGGAAAATACGCCCGAAATTTTACGCTGAAAATAAGCCGGTAAAACTTCCCCTAACTTTTAAAAAAAAAATTAAAAAATCGGTGTAAAACAGACAGATGTTCCATTTTTTTTTTAACCCTTTTTATAAATTTTTTCCAAAAAAATGAGGTTGGTTTAAAGTCCAAAAGTTATTAAACACTAACTAACTTAAAAAAAAGTTGGGGCCCTATTTATCAAAAATTTTTGAAAGTTAAAAGTTTGTTTCCCCTACGAACCCCTTGAAACTCAACTTAAATTTTTAAAGGAGTAAGTATAAGAAATAATTTTTTTGGTTTTTTTATTGGGAACAAAGACAGCCTTTTTGAATAAGGGGCCCCAAAATTTTTCCAATAAAAAAGTCTCTTTTCGGGTAAAAAGAGTTAACACCTTCCCCGAAATTGGGCGTACCTTTTAGTTGTAGCAGGAAGTGACTTCCGCAAAAGGGGCATACGTTTCCCGGACATCAAACAGGCTCTCAAGCGTGGCCCCCCACGATTCAACAAATTTGGGCCCGCTGGTTTTTTAAAAAGCTGGCCCCCTGCGAAACGCCCGCGGCCCCAAGTGGGCTCCGGCTGCGTGCCCAATTTTTAAACCCCAATTAAAAACCCCAATTGTCACGTCAATTGTGGGTGGCTTTTTTCCCCCAAAACCTAACAAAGGGGCCTCCCCCGTGAGCATGGGTGGGCATAGTGAATGACGTTGCCAGGGAAGCAGTATTTGCCAAAAAAATGCTGTGTACGATCTCCCTTTTTTTCACTGATTGAAAAATCACTAATATGCGTGGGTTTCGGGGGAAAATATTCAGAAACCCCTTTAAATATTTACTTTGTTTTCAAATTTCAAACCATCATAAAAGGTCCCTTTTTTTTTTCTCTTAAAGTACAATTTTTGCCCCCCCATCTTTATAAAAAAAAAAAACCGAAATGTAGTTTTTTTTTTCAAATTTATTTAAAACCCGAAAAAACTGAAATATACAAGGGAAGGGATTTTTGCCCCCCTTTGGGTGTGACACTCCCCATTTTTAAATCGATAATTTTCTTCCTTCTGATTTTACTTGAGATTTGGGGCTTCCCCCTTCCCTTTTGGGGGCCAACTGTTTTAATTTTAAAATTTATTGAACTTGATTAAGAAAAACAAAACCTGTCTATATAAGAAACCCCACAGTTCACATGCATGCAAAAGCACTTTAGAATCTTGAAGTTAAGGAATTTCCCAAGGAGCCGAAAAAAAGGTGGCAAGGCACCCGATCGGGCCCAAAGGTTTCAAATGAATTTCTGGGACCACTCCAAAGGTTCCTAAGAGCCCCGTGGCCTCCCCTAATCCTTAAAATTTTGGGAAAAAGTTTTTGGGGTGACCCTAACTTTTCCTCGACCCGGCCCTCCCGCCCAAAATTTAAACAACCGGGGGGAGAAGGCCCCCCCTTTTTTTAGAGAATTTAAAAAGAACCCCCAAGATCACTTGGGGGCTACCTTTAGAGAAAGCATTTTTGGGAGATGGGGGGAAATTTTCCAAAGCAACTATCCCCTGCAAACCCTTTCCCCCCGTTGGGGGGTTCATGGCGGAGGGGGCGACTGAAGGGGGCCCCTCCTCAGTGCAAGGGCATATGAAAGCCTGCATTTCAAATTTTCAAAAAAAAACATGAAGAAAAATCCCAGACCAAAGAGCAATAAAATTTTTGATTGATGAGATAAAGGTTTTAACTTATTGGGTTAATTGTAAGGGAGTATGTGTGGAGAAAGCCAAACCCCTGGCCCCCCCACCGCCCAATTTCAATCCCTCCCTGAAACATGGCGGCGAAACTCATGCCCTTTTGGGGGGGTTTTTTTAGTGCAGGGGTTTGGCGATTGGTTTTCAAATTTAATGGAAAAATGAATGCAGCCAAGTAAGAGAGATCCTGGATGGGAAAAAGCTTCCAAACCTTTTTTGGACATCAGGGCGGGCCCAAAAGGGTTTTTCTTCAAACAAGGGCAAGTTTCACAGCTAAAAATAACAAAGCATTGGCTTCCCGAAAAAATCTGTTTTACCTTTTTTGGCTGGCCCAAACCGAGCCCTGGGCCTAAAACCCAATTTAAAATTTTTGCAGAACTTGAAAAAAGACTTTTCCACCCAAGGGTTTACCATTTTAAAAACCCGAGGGGGCTTTGAGAGGACTAAAGGAAAAAAATGGAAAAGGATCCCCAAAATCCCGGTGTGAAAAACTTGTTGCTTTATTCCCAAGAAGGGGCTCATGGCGTTCTAGCTCAAAATGGCACTTTTTACTTTAATTTCGACAAAAAGGTCTGAATTTTTTAAGACCAAAGTTATATTTCTGGGCTTGGGTTTAAAAAAATTAGCAAAAATATCTTAAAATTTTTTGGGGGTTTTTTCCCTCCGATGGGGTGCAGGTTTTAAAAATTTTTAAAAAAAATGAACTTTTTTGGGTCTTTTCCCAAATTGGGGCAAATTTAAAAGAAAAGGGGTGAAAAAATTTAAAAGGGGTCCCCGAATACTTTTTTTGTACCCACTGTACGTCCATAAAAGGGGGAAAAAATAAAAAAAAAAAAAAAAAAAAAATGGGACAGAACAAAAAAAAAATTTTCCAAATCCAAAAAAAAGATAAAAACATGTACCAAACCCCCCTTTTTCCCCTTTTCCCGGGCGTCCAAACACCCTATAAATATCAAAATCTAAATTAAGTTTCACCTATTTTGGGATTTTCCACATGTGTAGTGACTTATCCCTGTAACTGTTTAGTTAAATTTTAAAAACACGGGGGGAACACTTTAAAAAAAAAAAAAACAGAAAAAAAAAAACAAAAACCCTCAAACACAAAGTGGTTTTAAAAAAAAAAAAAAAAATCCCCCCAAAAAAAAAAAAAGTAAGCCAAAAAACCGCTCTGCATGTGGGAAAAAATTTTGGTATCAAAAGTAGCAATGCAAAAAATATTGTTTTAAAACCCAAAAAAATTTTTTTTTTTTTTTTAAAGCGCTTTTAAAAAAAAAAAAAATATAAAAAATTTTGGGTTTTCGCCGTAATCGTTTTCGACCCCCAGAGTGAAAAATAAAGTTTTTACACATACTGCAAAGGTTTAGTGTGGTTAAAAAAATTTAAAAAAAAAACCGGTAGGGTTGCCCCATTTTCTTCACCCCCCCTTCAAAAAAAAGGTTTAAAAAAAAAAAAAAAAAAAAACCTTTTTCCCCCAAAAATATCCCCAAAAGAAGTCCCTAAACCCAGGGGAAAAAAAAACCTGTGGGAAAAGGGAAAAAAAGAAAATTTTTGGCGATGCAAAAAACGGTTTTAAACCCTTTTTAAAAAAGTCCCTTTTTTAAATGTTTTAAAAACAGATAAAACATAAAAAAATACATTTTTTGGGGATCGTGTTTAAAAAGTATCGACCTGCTGATGTCATTGATGCCACCTGGTGACCGCTATAAAAAACAATATCCGTATTGTTGTATTTTGTTCAAAACACTTCACAAAAACCTTGATAAGAAGCGATCAAAGCATCATATGAACTCATCCCACAGACTATGAAGACATAAAAACGCAATATTTTACAAACGCATTTCTATTGTGTAAAAGTAATAAAACATAAAATATATGAAATAATTGCAATCGTACCGACCCGCATACTAAAGTTATCCTGTCCTTTATACTGCACAGCAAATGTTGTAAAAGTGAAGCCCAAAAAGCAATCGCGGCAACTATGTTCCCTAACCCGTCTATTTTCATGGTCCAATGTTAAAAAACAAACAAACTGTGGAACACCTGTGCACCCAAAATGCATAATACACACCTAGGTGTTGAATCCAAGATGGGATGACTTCTGAAAGGTTTCACCTGTTCTGGTGCTTTGGGGGCTTTGCACATGCGACATGGTCCATACCAAAATCTGCGTTCCAAATGCCAAATAGCGCCCCCCTCCATTGAAATGCCCTGCCACCCCCACATCATTTAAGTGAACTTGGAAGAAATTGCGTAACAAAATTTACGGTCCTTTTTCATCAGGATTCCTTGTAAAAATTAAACATTTTCAGCTAAAATTGCAGATTGTTCGAAAAAAATAAGCGGTGTAATTTCCAACACAGGGTCTTTTTAGGGGTGTTTAAGTTTGTGTCTGCAAATCTGTAATGATGCCTAAAGAAAATTGTAAGGAAAATGAGAACCTATAGTCTATTAGATGTTCCTACTATTCTGAGGCTTGTAGCACACTAGGGACACACATGGGATAACTCTAAAAACAGCAGAATTGGGGAAATTCATGTTGATTTGCATTTAGCTGGTCACATCTACCATGTTCCAATAAATAATGAAGAAAGATTTAAAATCTGCAATGAAATTTCACCTACACTTTGCTTTAAGTTCTGTAATAAACTTCCTAAATGCTGTTTTGAATACTTTAAGGGGTATAGTTTCTTAGTCATTTATGGGGGTATCTAACATACAGATCCTTCAAAGCCACGTCAGAACTGGACTGGTCCCTAAAAAAAATTTTATATGTTGCTAATTTCTTTGGGAAAAGTGAAAAAAATTACTACTAAACTTCTAAGCCCCATAATGTCGTATTTATAAACTATTTTTTTGGTATTTCTATCTGTCCTGCATGCAGAAATTATTCAAAATATTCATGACATTGATATTTTTCACAAATAAACAAGGATTGTATGGACCAAAATTTCTTACTGACTTACAGCACAATGTGTCATGAGAAAACATCTCTGAATCACATGGATAAAGTATCAAAAGTTATACTCCCATAAAGTGAACACGTCAGATTGAAAAAAATGGGGCCTCTGTCAGGGATGTCAAAACTGGCTGCGGCAGTAAGGGGTTAAAAGGGTTGTCTCACTACAATGATTGGGTTTTAAAATTTAAAAAATCTTTAAAAAACAAGCAGCTTTGCAATATATGTTCATTACAAATGTCCCCACTGATTTTCATTATCCCCCGGTAAGGAGTGCATCGCCCAAAAACACTATAAACCACCCACCTGTTGATTTTCTCTCATGGCTGCCAGTGGGGAGGGCCCACTTCTGAATGCAGGTCGGAGCCAGAAGCCCCCCCCTGCACAGTAGAGGCCACTTGTGATGCTTCTGTAGTGAGGGAGGTTGGGGGGCCTACCCGGTTTTGTGTCTTTTGCTGTGCTGCCTGGATTTTTCCCCTGTTGCCTGCTCCCTCCCCTCTCACACAGTTTTAGGGGGAGCGGGGGTGAGGCTGAAACTGTGGCCCTCGATGTCAGCAGTGAAGTGGTTACATATCAAGATGTGTCGGGAGCTTTGACTATACTAATGAAAATCGGGGGCATGTGAACGGTTCATTCCCCCCCTGCTCTGCTGTATTAGTGACACATGTATTATTAACAACTTCCCCCAGCTCACTGTGTCTGTTTGGAAGGAAGGACAGCACAGAACAGTGTTTGTTGTTGCTTGAAGTCCCCGGAGATTGTAGGACCCCTTAAACCCCCCCAAACCCCTCCCCCCGCTCTGCTTTTTTAGCATACAAAGCTCCACAGACTTTTCTGCACAGTGCAAACTGATTCGCATGAGCGCAACCCGGCAGGACACACAGGTTAACCTGGGGGGCAAACCCCCTCTCCCCCCCCCCCTGCGTATAGAAGTTATGCAGTTGGGGAGGAGACTGTCTGTTTGCCCCCTCTGCACAGTAAGGTTTTTTACTTCTTTCATCCACTTTGTTAGTGGGGTGAGGTACAACTTTCCAGGAGGCACAGGGCAGTA
>JAODAL010078354.1:0-12946 GCA_025379985.1 Phyllomedusa bahiana
TCCGGGAAAAAAGGAGTCTTCAACCACCATTTTATTTTACGGGACATTGACTATACCTGTCCGGGGCCACACATGAGCCCCAAACCTGCATCCCCCCCTTTTAAAAAAAGTCCCGGAAAAAGGAGTTTTTAAACCCACCTTTTTATTTTACTGGACTTTTGACTATCCCTGTCCGGGCCAACATACCCCCAAACCTCATGCCCCCCCACTTTAAAAAGTCCCGGAAAAAGGATTTCTTTCACCACCTTTTTAAATTTACTGGAATTGACTATCCCGTCCGGGCCACAGCATGACCCGGGCCGGAGTTACAGGGGTGGGGTGAAACCCCCGGGCTGGCTCCCATCATTAACACCATTTTAAAATGCCCGATGACCAGCAACAAAAACTGTCGTCTGAACAAGTGGGGAAACGGAAGTGTAGAACTCCAGCCTTCCTCGTACCAGTAATACCGGGGTACGCTTGCCCTCCGATGAGTGTGGCCCAATTGAGCTTCCCCTTGGAAATACTGGGGTTAACGCTCCTGTTACACCCAGTGCCCTTTTTTTGCATTTTTTTTCTCTTTTTTACTCAACTGCGGGGGAAAGGGCCTTATTTTTGTTCCTGCCCTGCTCCATACTCCAGGGCCCTCTGAAAAAACCCTACATCGGTCATTTCCGTACCTCCCCTTGTAAAATTCAGAGGAATTTTTTAACAGCATTTGGTAAATCAAGTTTTTAGTACTTTAATTCAAAAACACTTTTTTTAAAATAGGAGGAACCCCCATGTCTTTGTTTCTCTTTTTTTCATTGTATTAAATGGGTTTCCAAACAGGATTATAGCTATGTTAAAGTTTTTGCAAAAACAAGTCATTTTGCAATTTGTCCATTAACAGTGTCCTACCTATTCCTGTTTCTGACAGCACCATCACCCTTGAGACCTCTTGACAATTGTAAAAACAAATGTCTGTTAGAAAAAAATTTTTTTTGAAAGGACCTGTAGTATAGCTGCATGTCAAAAGCAAAATGCCCCCAAAAATTCAAAGAGACCCCCTTTAGCCCCTTTGGGCAATTGGAAAACAAATGTCTTTTTAGAAACAACATTTTTTTGAAAGGACCTGTAAAGTAAAGCCCTGCCCCCCCCCTTTTTCCCCAAAAAAAAGGCAAAATCCCCCCCCAAAAAAAAATTTAAACATGACCCTTTTTGGCCCTTTGGGCAATTTTGAAAACAAATGTCTGTTAAAACAACATTTTTTTTATAATAGGACCCCTAGTATTGCTGCATTTTTAAAGCAGCATGACCCAAAAAATTATAAAAATGACTTCTCACCCTGTTAAAAATTGTGAGGGGGAAAATCCATTAAACCCCATTTTTTTTCCCAAAGGACCAAATTTTTGCTGTATCTCACACAAAAGACCCCAAAAAAATTTTAAAAAATGACTTCCACCACTTTAAAAAATTTTGAGGGGAAAATGCCCCCTTAGAACCCCATTTTTTTCCAAAGGACCATGATTTTTGCTGTATCTCACAGCACATGACCTTCAAAACCTTGACAATGCGAAAAACTTCTTAAGATAAAGTGAGTAATGGAATACTGTGTTTGTCAGAAACCTTGCTGTCTTTATACAGTCTCCTCACAGCAAAACCATCAAAATGAACTGTTGGGAAAAGAGAATAAAAATTGCAGTAAGAAAGTTTCATTTTAAAAAAAAGATTTAGAGGACAATTTCTGTTGAAAAGGAATTGAAGTAGACCGCAACTAATCGATGACCTCGGACAATTGGGGCCACAACCTCATCAGAGATCCAATCCTGAATTCACTTGATGGAAAGACAAACGATCCACATTATCTGTGGAAAGCCGGATGCTTTTATGCTGTAATGACTTCCTCCAGCTGTCTGAAGGTCCGCTCAATATGACGCTGGCTGCTGGGCAGGACAACACCTCTATGGCGTGACGATCCAGCTCGGCCATTCGTGCCATTTTGGATACCCAGAAGTCTATTGGGTCCTTAACACTGCAAAAAAAAAAAAACCATCGTGTTGTAGACGCAGAAAGTCGTGCACCGATGATCTTAAGCTGACTCTGTTGTGGTTGGATGTGTGCCCTGCAATGCATGCGTTGGTGAGTGGGTGAAACAAAGATTGCCAGAGGTCACCCATTAGCTTCTGCCACCTTGCCTGCTGCTGCCGCTACGCCTACTTGGCACTCAACTGGCCTCGTCACGTCGCTGATGTGTTTCCACCGTGACATTCGGGAACGTGAAGCGACGCAACATATTCTCCAGTAGATCAATCAGCAAGGTCTCCATTTCCGCATTTTAATCTCTATTTGGGTGGGTGGAAGGAAAGTGCTGATTTATGTTTTGTACAGGGGATCCAGTAGGTTGGCCCCCCAGTAAAATTTGTACAATTTGATCGCCTTAATGCGAGGATCATGTTGGAGGAAAATGGGATCATCCAAGCACTCATGTGAGAGATGGAGCCTTGGATTTCCCACCTCTGGGACGTAGGGGCACTAGCAAACTGATCTTCCTCCATCTTCCTCCTCCTCTCTCAAAGTTCGCGCCAACCACTTTCCAAGGCAGGGACGTCGTTAACATCAGGTTCTAGGAATACCTCCTCCTCCTCCTCCTCCGCTTCCTCCGGCACAGCTTCAACACTGCCCTTGCTTGCCTGAGATGATGCACCTAAGAGCTGATGCGCCAGCCTTTTCACTAGCTCTGGAACCCGAACCTCTGCCTAAGAAGACCGATGAAAATGGTGAAACTGGTCGGGTCCTGTGGATTTGACGGAGATGAAAGCTCCCGTGGTCGCATCTGTGTCCGTCTCCTCCTCCGTTCGCTGGCGGGACCTGTTTGTTTCAGAGTGTCCAACGCTCGTATCCAGAACTAAGATCACCACAATGCTCATGGCAGACAAGGGCATTGTTCGCACTGAACATTTTGGTGGCTCTCTTCAAAACTGGCAAGATTGGTGGCAGAGCTCTTTCAACCTGCCTCCACTCTTTCGTTGTTCAACACCCCTGGAGGTCCATGTACCGCTGCTTGTCAGGCCATGTGTCACTTCCAGTACTGGCCGTAATGGCATTGCGCTGCTGCCACAATCGCTGGAGCATGTGAGGCTGAATTCCAGCGTGTGCCCACGTCAACATGAGGAACGGTTGACGGGGAGGCCGAGCTGACGCTGCAACGCAGCAGGCGGGATGAATCAGGGTGCGAACGGCGGAAGTGCGAACTTCAGACCTCGAGCCTTCTTCAGTCCAGGGGGAGGGCAGTCCAGACCCGTAGCTCATTAGAGGAAATTCTGAGACAAGTTTGCATGACATGTGCCCAGGGCAAGGGATGTGCTTCCAGCCTACCGATCTTAAGTGCGGCGAAGCAGATTTCGCCCGTTATCGCACACCACCTGCCTGGCACAAGGTTCTTGTCACCCAGCCAGCGCTCTGTCTCGTGCTTAGAGCCGTCCACAGCTCCTGACCTGTGTGGTGGACGGTCCCTCACAAGCACGATAAGTTTTCACATGTCCTGGTTTCTCTGTGCACGTGATGCCACCAGAGGACCTTGGGGGAAAGAGCCCTGCACCATCCCGCAGTTTGAAGAGCTGCGCCGAGCCTGAAGCCCACCGTCATCCCCCCAGAGACATCCACCCAGCTCAACCCAGTGAGCTGTCCTGAGATATAGCGGCCCTTGCCGTGCGTACCAAGTCCAAGTGTCGGTGGTGAGATGAGAAAAGACTTTTCCGGACACTGATGCAGACAACGCGCTTGAAATTTAGATGGCCACGTGGCTGGCCAGGGCAGGACGGCTTTTCTGGCAAAGAATGCTGCTCGGCAATCTGGTAATTGGGGTCAGGCGAGGCCATGACATGGCCGAACCCATCTGTGTCCACCAGACGGAAAGGTAACATTTCCATTGCCAAAAGCCTGTCAATGCCGACATTCAGGCTTTTGGCTTTGATGGTTTGGGTTAAAGTGTTTTTCTTCTTTCCCAAACCTGGAAGACAGAAGGCTGGCTGCTAGATTGGCCGCTGTACGCGTGCAGGTCGTCAAACTGGCGAAGGAGAAAGTGGGTAGGATGGGGTCTCTGGTGGTGCGGTGGTACTCGCGCGACGGTGGAGGCTGAAGCGAGTGCTTCCCTGATCATGCCTCTGAGAGACATGGGCAGCGGAGGAAACAGGCTTATGGTGGTGGCGAGGAGGAGGAGGCGGAGACAGAGGTGTGACAGTGGATGGAGCCCGGCGTCGGTCTGGCCTTTTTTGGCCCAGTGTGTTCCCACCATTTCAACGCTCATGCATTCGCTGCATTTGACTAGACATGTTGGTGTGGTTAACCACTTAAGGTTTCTTGCCTCTACTATGTCGTTTTTACGGCAAAGGGCGGCATAAGGACATCACCCCCTGGTGAATCATGAGGCTTTGCTCAAAGAAGGCCCAGGCTTGAGAGGTCCTGGACCTTTTTGACGGCGATAAGCGAGGAGCGGGGTTTGCGCTGACTGGCTGGCGGAATCATATCACGGACTTCCCCTTTACGACCGCCCTCTCCCTTTTTGATGGCGGGACCCGTATTGACACTACCCCAAGTCTTCTCCTCTTCCACTGATGAAGCGCTCGAAGCAAATTCTGGCGGAAAAGACCAGGATGGATCCGCAATGTTCTCATCATACATCATCATCAACACCAGGTGACTTGGTCGTCTGACTTTCTGCATCCAGTAGCTGCTGGCTACAAGCAAGGGGCACTGCAAGGCGTTGCACGACCGCTCCGGTAATTTTTGCCGGATTGGACCGGCCTTCCTTCACCTCCTCTGGGTGGCATCATTATCTGTGGCGTCCAAGCAGACTAAATCATCCTCTTGATCATTTTAACATGCCTTCTGACCCCACCGCATTTTGGTCATCAAAGAGGTCTTCAGACAATGGATAATCCACAGACGTGGGTACACGAGTTGAACGATTTGGGGCTGCTTCATGTTGGACGGATGCTGATGATGCTGATGACGACATTTGTGGCCGTGACTGCGAGGACGAAGAGGTAAGACTGCTAGATTGAAGGTTGAATTAACCACTTAAGTACTGATTGGCGACGATGTTCTTTACTAGAGTCACTGGCCCTCGAAACCCAGTCGATGACAGGCCTGACGGTCCTGCAACTACGATCCGCTGGCATGCGTGTTGTCGTCCAGCACTGGCAGAGCACATTCTCTCGTACCTCTCCCTCCAGTGCTACCGCCCCTATTTGCTCGCTTCCACCTGCATTTCGCTCCATGTCCAGAAATATAAAAATTTAAAGGTATGGAATAGTTATTGGAAAGTCTCTTATTAAAAACGGCAAATCACAGCTATTCTCCAAATCCCTCTAATCAAAACAAAATTGTGGATTTCAAATTTAACTGCAAGGTGTCTACAACAAAACAGACTGGCAAAATTCCAAAAAACACGTATCTGGTTATGTTGTGTATAAAAGATGGTATTTTTTGCACCTTTATATTCACCTGTGGTGAATATAGAATAGCTGTTTTACGATTTACTGTAATGCTGCTTCATGAACAGTACGTGGGTGCGCAAAAGTCAAAAAACACGTACTGTTTATGTTTTGATATAATAAACTGTAATTTTTTGCGACCTTTCAATTCACCTGGTGGTGAATATCGAATTGCTTGTTTAAGATTTACGTAATGCGGCCGTCAATGAACAGTACTGGGTGCGCAAAAGTTCAAAAACACGTAACTTTTATGTTTTGATAATAAATAAACTGTATTTTTTGCCCTTTCAATTCACCTGTGGTGAATATAGAATTTGCTGTTTTAAGATTTACGTAGATGCTCGTCAATGGAACATTACTGGTGCGCAAAATGTCAAAAAACAAGTATCTGTTTATGTTTTCGTATAAATACACGGAATTTTTTTTGCACCTTTCAATTTCACCGTGGTGAATATAGAAGTGGTGTTTTAAGATTTACGTAGAATGCTGGCGTCATGAACAGTAACTGGGTGCGGCAAAAGTCAAAAAAACGTATCTGTATGTTGTTCGTATAATACACGGTATTTTTTGCACCTTTCAATTCACCTTTGGTGAATATAGAATTGGCTTGTTTTAAGATTAACGTGAAGATGCTGCGCAATGAACAGTACGGTTGCGCAAAAGTCAAAAAACACTTAACTGTTATGTTTTGATATAATAAGACTGTATTTTTTGCACTCTTTCAATTCACCTGTGGTGGGAAATATAGAATTGTCTTGTTTTAAGATTACGTAGACGCGTCAATGAACGAGTAACTGGGGTGCCGCAAAAGTCAAAAAACACGTATCTTTTATGTTTTCGTATAATACACTGTAATTCCTTTGCACTTTCAATTCACCTGTGGTGAATATAGAATTGCTGTTTTTAAGATTTACGAGATGTCGCGTTCGAATGACAGTACTGGGTGCGTCAAAGTCAAAAAACCACGTAACTCGTTATGTCTTTTTTGATTAAATAAACTGTATTTTTTGCACCTTTCAATTCACCTGTGGATGAATATAAGGAATTGCTTGTTTTAAGGGATTTACGTAGATGCTGCGTCCAATGAACAGTAACTGGGTGCGCAAAAGTCAAAAAACACGTAACTGTTAGAGTTTTGATATAATAACTGTATTTTTTGGTCACCTTCAATTCACCTGTGGTGATATATAGAATGCCGTTTTAAAGATTTACGTAGATGCTGCGTCAATGAACAGAACTAGTGGTGCGCAAAAGCTCAAAAAACACGTACTTTATGTTTTTGATATAATAAACTGTAATATTTTTCACCTTTCAATTCACCTGTGGTTGAATCTAGAATTGGCTGTTTTAAGATTTATCTTAGATGCTGCGTCAATGAACATTACTGGTGCGCAAAGTCAAAAAACACGTATCTGTTATGTTTTCGTATAATACACGGTATTTGTTTTGTGCACCTTTCAATTCACCTGTGGTGAATATAGAATTGCTGTTTTTAAGATTTACGTAGATGCTGCGTCAGATGAACAGTACTGGGTGGGCCGCAAAATTCAAAAAACACGTAACTGTGATTGTTTCGTACTGATACACGTATTTTTGGCAACAACAACCTGTGCTAGAGTCCTGACTACAAGATTGCTTGGATTGTAATTTTATAAAGTGCAAGGTTTGAAATATAAACAGGTCCACAGGTGTAATGGGTAAAATTGAACACCTATCTGAAATGTAATACTGATAATAAAAGTATGGAGTTTATGCAGCTAACAAAGAAGACCTGCAGGATACGAGAAATGATGTTTTATCCCAATATAAGTTCAGAACTGCCCAATATCCAGTAAATACTTCAATAGCAAACTGTTTAATAAAAAAAGATATTCCCTACAAATCTACACTAAGCTTGGGGGGAAACTTTACCCAAATGTTTTTTTAAGATAAAAGCATGCTGTTTTCGCCCGCCCCGGGGGCCCCCCCCCCCCTCCCTCCGCCGGGGACTTTACCCGGTAAATCCCTGCTTTAAAATTCTCAAAAGCGAACTACATAAAAATGTTAAAATCTCTAAACTAACAAAATTGGAAAGGATAAACACCCTAAATCAGGGGTTTTCCCCGGGTGCAAAATAGACTAATTTCCCGGCCTGCGCTGTGGGGCCAAGGCAGAGCGCCACGTCCTTTCCCTATAAACGCTGAGAGACATTTGAGGTTTAAACAGGAAACCTTTTTCTATGAAAAACCGAGGTCTTTGTTTTTTTTTCCCCAGCCAATCGCAACCCATCAACTTCCCACCCCTACGTCGCACACACATCTCACCCTGCTCTATTCTATAAAAAGATTTTCGGGCCGCCAAAATTTAAACAGGAAGCGCCGAAAAAGGCGCAAATTTAATAGATGATCCCTCAGTTTTTAAAACCTTAATTATCGAATAAATCGGGAAATTTTCGATCACCAAAAAAACCCTTTGCCGTTTTCAATTTGTCGAAAAAAACCCGCCCCAACACTACTATGGAGGCATTAAGGATGTATTAAGTGGCCTCACACATTGAACTCACTGTAAATCTTCCCCTTTGGGGGGCTGTTATTTCCCAGTTGTCCCCCCTGTTTTTTTTAATCCCGGGAAATAAAAATACACCCGGCCCCAAATTTTTTTAAAAAACCTTTTCAGCCAGGGGAACCCGAACCCATGCCCTTCTAAGTAAAAAAATGGGGAACCCCCTTTTTCCCCAAAATAAACGCTTTCCACTAGGGGGTTTTGGGAAATTAGTTTTCTTTTAATACACCCCCGATAAGATAAGGGGAAATAGAAAAAAGCACATTTATAGGAAAAAAAAAATTTGGACAATAAAATTTAATTACAGTGAAGTATTTTTTTAACCCAAAAAAGCAATTAGATTTTAAAGGGGTTAAAAAATTACAGAAAAAAAATTTTTAACAAATATAAAAAATTAAAGGGAAAAGGAACCTATTTTCAAATTATTCCCTTTAAAAAAGTAACAAAAAACGCTCCCTTTTTTGGAAATTGCTGTGTCCATAAAAACACAAATAAAAGCAAAAAAAAATCAGCTCACACAGTTCAAATTTAGGGGAAAAAAAGTGCTAGGTCTCAAAAAAAGAGAAAACCAAAGCAAATTAACAAAAAAAAAAAGTTTTTTTTTCCCTTTTAAAAAAGTAAAAAATTTCCCCCAACAAAAACAAATATCTTTTTGGTTTATTGCCAAATCAAAATTGACCCCACAAAATAAAGAAAAGTGTAAAATTAACCACACACTAAATTGGGAAAATTTCCCCCCAACCCTAGAGGGGGAAAAACCAGAAATAATATTTAGAAAGCAAAATTTTGCAAGGGAAAAAAAAAAAAAAGGCCAAGACCCCAAAAACAAAAACCCTCCCTTTCAGCCCCACAGACGGGAAACACATGTTAAAAACACTGATTGTCTAAATTTCCAACCCAGATTGGAACTAGACAAAAGGCACAAGTTTTTTAAAAAAATTTTTTTCCCAAAAATTAAAACACTTTTTTTGGGTTTTTTCTGCATTTTTTTTCCGCAGCATAAGGCACTCCCCTTTTTTCATCTCCCATTTATACCCACAAACCACCCCCCTTAGTTAAACCAAACTAAATGCCCCTTTTTGAGGCAAAGTTGGCCAAAAATATGTGTACCATTTTTTTTTTTAAAAATTTTTTTCCATGTCCATTTAAGTCTGAAAATTTTAAAAGGGGGAAAATTTTCACAAATTTTTTCTTACAACACAGACCTGTTTTTTTTTAAATTTTTTTCAACATAATTGCACCCTAATATAGGGTATTTTTGTTTTCTAGTGGCCATTTTGATATTTGTCCAAGTTTTTTTCTTTTTTTTGTTTTTTCCCTTTTTTATATGCCCACCACATAACTGACAAATGTTACTTTTCACATCTTTCCCTTTGGGAAAATACAACCCTTCCCAGATACAGTAAAAATTAAAAAATGACCCTCTAAATTTTTTAAAATAAACAGAAACCTACACACATTATGTTTCTCAGCCCCAGGAGGGTAGGAAAGGGGGCAATTTCTTTTCTATACTGAAAATGCCTAGACTACAAGGGTTTTAAAAGGAAAAAAAATACGGGAAATTTTTGTTCTGGGTTTGATTGTCAAGGGGTAACAATTTAAAACATCACAAACAAATATAGCCAGGGGAAGGGAACTCTCCCCCTCCTTGTACAGGAAATTTAAGATTTAACAAAACACTTTGGGCAAAAAATTTTATTTTTTCTTCAAAATTTTAATAAAATTTAAATTTGGGGCCCCTTTTTTAATTTTAAAAACTTAAAATTTCAAGAAATTTTAAGAAATTTTTCCAAACTATTTTTTAAATTGATTTTTTACTGTATTTTAAAATTGCTATTTTATTTTTATTTGTTTTCCCAAATTTTTGACATATAAGAGGGTAACTTAAAAGTGACAAACAAAAAAACCCTAAATAATAAAAGGGGCCTAATATGTCCCAACAAAAATTTAAATAAAAAGCAATCTTTTTTTAAAGAAAAAACAAAAAAACCCACAAGGTTTTATTTTGAATGAAAGCTCCCAAAAAGTTTTACAGTTGAATTTTTTATGTTTCCCCCTTAAAAATATGTTTTTTTATTATTGCAGGTTTGCCCCCAATAATAAGGGGTTTGTGATCTTCAAATAAAAATGGGTTTTTTTGGCTCAAGCAAAACAAATAGTAAAGGTTTTTTTGTAACAAAAAGGCTTGCGGGCCAAAATTTCAAGATCTGATAAAATTTCCCCCAAACCCCCGGTTTGTCCCCATATAGAGGTTTTTTCCGTTATTTGTTTTTACTTTATCGCCAAAAAAAAGCCATTCAAAAGGATTTTATAAATTTGAGAGGGAAAGTTTTGGGGCAATAAAATTTTAGTGCAAATTTTCCTTTGCAAGTTTAAAGGTTTTTCTAAATCGTACCACATTAAATTTTTACTTTTCCCTTTCAACAGAAGGGGGTTGGGAACCTCCAGGTTCCACAAATGGGGGTAAAAAAATTGTCACAGTCCGACTCACCAGAGAAAAAGAAGGTAGATCCCCTTGGGGCCCCCCTTCGGAGTTGGAAAAAACCCATGCTGCGGAAAAATTTTTAAAGGGGGCCCCCAGACTTCCCCCAAGGCCGCCGCAAGACCCGGTTGGGCCCTTTTCTGTGGGGGGAAAAACCAGGCACTAAAATGACCCCTAAAGCTCGAGAAGAAAAGCCGAAGTGGGAAAACTTTTGTGGTACTGGAGCATGGGGAAAGAGGGGGTTGTCCCGGCACATGCAAAAGTCATTTTGGGGGGCAGTTCACAAGCAAATCAGGTTTCCCGGTGTAAGGTTCCGGCAGGGGGCAGACAAAGGGAGGGGGGCAAAATAAAAGGAAGGGGTTAAATGGAAAACAAACAGAATAAATGCACATAAATGGCAGACATCACGTAACGGACACCAATAACTGGGCATGGGGGATGAAGGGGGAGGTTGGGTTCCCGAAAATAGCCAATGATCAGGTAGGAATTTGGGTGAGAAAAGGGGGTGTGAACTTAGTCCCCCCAGAGGCAGCCATGAGCAAAAAGCTGGGAGAAATGTCAAAAGGGGGAAGCGATGGCCGGAATGCTGGGGAAGGGGTAAACAGTTTAAAGGGAAAATTGGACGGAAGTGGGTGAAAAATTCCCACCAAGACCCGGACCGGGGGCATGAGAGGCTGGGCTAAATTACCCCCAAAATCCCTTTATTTGGCCCCCCCACTTGGGAGACCCAAAAATTTTTAATTGCCTTTATCAGTGAAGGACATCAATATTTTTTTTTTTTCCCAGATCCCCTTTTCCCCAAGGGTCATGACCTTCCCCTCTAAAAGTTAAAAGACCTCCCTTCCCAAAACTTGGATCTCCTTTGAACTCATAGGGGTCTTCATGCTAAGGCCCAAAATAGGAGGAAAAAACCTTGCGGGGGTAGCAACGAGGGTCCAAGGTTTTAGGGAAAAACACATGAAATTAATTTTGGGGAAAAGGGGATAAGAAAATGAATTAACCCGGGGGCTTTAAAATGAAAAAAAGAATAAAAGAAAGGGGCCCAAAAAAACAAGGTGTCAAACTTTCCCGACCTTTGGACACAAGGGGGGCTTGGTAAAAAGCCAACCTTTTCCCCCCCCGGCTGTTTTCTTGGGAGGAGCTCACGCTTTTTTGGGCCGGCCGCATCTTTGATTGACAGAGGGTTTGGAAAAGACTTTGTCGAGCATGTTTTTCTAGTTTTGAAGATCACCCAACCCGATTTTTTTGACCCTCATAAAATCCGAGCCTGGCAGTAAGGGGAAAAAGAAAAGGGAAAGGATTCTTGGCAAACACAAAATAAAGAGTGAACTCACTGAGGATTCGCTTGAATGGATTTTTTTGGGAGGGGAAACTAAAACCCCGGGAAGGAAGAGACACCCAATTTTTCTTGTAAAAAACCCCCCCTAATACCCAAAATAGTTCCCCCCAGTATCTGACCGACCCATCTAAACCCGGCCATTTGGGCTGAGGGTGGTAGCCAGAGGGCCCGGGTTTCCCAAATTTTAACTGTAAGTAAATGGAAAAAATGGCACAACCCCCAAAAATCATGAGGTATTCTGTTTCTCCTCCAGCAGAAAACAAAATTTTTGGGCGGGATTTCCCAATTTAAGAAAAGGGTATGCTGAAGGAAAAAAGGAAACCAACTGAAGGGGCAGGTGGGTGCCTGGCAGCAATGTAAAATCCCACCCCTTTTAAAATTGGGCCCCACAACAAAGCAGATGATAGAAAAGCCCAAAAGGGGGGAAAAATGGGTCCCCTTCCCCTTCCCTAATGATATTTGGGCCAGGGAACCCTTTTAGGGACTGTTTTAGGGGCAACAGGGGACCCGCGGGGATCTAATGGGAGCCCCAAATGGGCAAAAGTTTTGAAAAAGTGGCCACAAAATCCTTATCATCCCCCGGGCAAGGGGAACCCCTGAGGGGGAAGGTTTAAGCCACCTGTCAACATGGGGCCCCTCATCCAACCCTGGGGATAAAGGGGTGAAAAAAATAATCAAAACCCCCGTTTTCCAGAGAAACCAAGGGGAAAAGGGGGGTTTGCCCGAAAATTTGGGGTGAATGGGGGACAAAGGGGCCATGACCCCAGGACAATTTTCCGCCCTTTTATAGTTCAGGATGCACTTTTTATCTTCCCCCAAAAAATTTCACGTAATTGCAACCCAACCCCATCAATGATGAGTTTTTCCGGGGGGATTTTTGTATACTGCCGGTTTCTACGTATTTTGGGGATGGGGAAGGGTAAGAAAGCGGGATCCCCCTTGATGTTTTCTCCGCAATTGGGCCCCAGATGGTCCCAAAACTGAAGGGGGAAAAAGAACAATGACCAGTGGGCCTTTTTCTAAGGTTTAAACGCTGTGTTGGGTTTTTAAAAACAAAAATTTTTATATACAAAGTAGAACACAGTGGGGTATAGTTCACCTTCCCCCAAAAGGTTTTTTAACCCCCCT